>JANJGN010000011.1:3601653-3624153 GCA_026770705.1 Isurus oxyrinchus
GTGAGGGTCATTCACTGTGTCACTGTACAGAGTGACTGTTTATTCAGGGTGAGGGTCACACACTGTGTCACTGTACAGAGTGACTGTATATTCAGGGTGAGGGTCACTCACTGTGTAACTGTACAGAGTGTGTGTTTATTCAGGGTGAGGGTCACTCACTGTGTCACTGTACAGAGTGACTGTTTATTCAGGGTGAAGGTCACTCACTGTGTAACTGTACAGAGTGAGTTTTTATTCAGGGTGAGGGTCACTCACTGTGTCACTGTACAGAGTGACTGTTTATTCAGGGTGAGGGTCACTCACTGTGTCACTGTACAGAGTGACTGTTTATTCAGGGTGAGGGTCACTCACTGTGTAACTGTACAGACTGACTGTTTATTCAGGGTGAGGGTCATTCACTGTGTAACTGTACAGAGTGACTGTTTATTCAGGGTGAGCATTACTCACTGAGTTACTGTACAGAGTGACTGTTTATTCAGGGTGAGGGTCATTCACTGTGTAACTGTACAGAGTGACTGTTTATTCAGGGTGAGGGTCACACACTGTGTCACTGTACAGAGTGACTGTATATTCAGGGTGAGGGTCACTCACTGTGTAACTGTACAGAGTGTGTGTTTATTCAGGGTGAGGGTCACTCACTGTGTAACTGTACAGAGTGACTGTTTATTCAGGGTGAGTGTCACTCACTGTGTAACTGTACAGAGTGACTGTTTATTCAGGGTGAGGGTCACTCACTGTGTAACTGAACAGAGTGACTGTATATTCAGGGTGAGGGTCACACACTGTGTCACTGTACAGAGTGACTCTATATTCAGGGTGAGGGTCACTCACGGTGTTACTGTACAGAGTGTGCGTTTATTCAAGGGGAGGGCCACGGACTGTGTCACTGTACAGAGTGACTGTTTATTCAGGGTGAGGGTCACTCACTGTGTAACTGTACAGAGTGACTGTTTATTCAGGGTGAGGGTCACTCACAGTGTACTGTACAGAGTGACTGTTTATTCAGGGTGAAGGTCACTCACTGTGTAACTGTACAGAGTGACTGTTTATTCAGGGTGAAGGTCACTCACTGTGTCACTGTATAGAGTGACTGTTTATTCAGGGTGAGGGTCACTCACTGTGTCACTGTACAGAGTGAGTGTTTATTCAGGGTGAGGGTCACTCACTGTGTCACTGTACAGAGAGAGTGTTTATTCAGGGTGAGGGTCACTCACTGTGTAACTGTACAGAGTGATTGTTTATTCAGGGTGAGGGATACTCACTGTGTCACTGTACAGAGTGACTGTTTATTCAGGGTGAGGGTCACTCAATGTATAACTGTACATAGTGACTGTTTATTCAGGGTGAGGGTCACTCACTGTGTCACTGTACAGAGAGAGTGTTTATTCAGGGTGAGGGTCACTCACTGTGTAACTGTACAGAGTGACTGTTTATTCAGGGTGAGGGTCACTAACTGTGTAACTGTACAGAGTGACTGTTTATTCAGGGTGAGGGTCACTAACTGTGTAACTGTACAGAGTGACTGTTTATTCAGGGTGAGGGTCACTCACTGTGTCACTGTACAGAGAGAGTGTTTATTCAGGGTGAGGGTCACTCACTGTGTAAGTGTACAGAGTGACTGTTTATTCAGGGTGAGGGTCACTCACTGTGTCACTGTACAGAGTGACTGTTTATACAGGGTGAGGGTCACTCACTGTGTAACTGTACAGAGTGACTGATTATTCAGGGTGAGGGTCATTCAATTTGTAATTGTACAGAGTGACTGTTTATTCAGGGTGAGGGTCACTCACTGTGTCACTGTACAGAGTGACTGTTTATTCAGGGTGAGGGTCACTCACGGTGTCACTGTACAGAGTGACTGTTTATTTTGGTGAGTGTCACACACTGTGTCACTGTACAGAGTGACTGTATATTCAGGGTGAGGGTCACTCACTGTGTAACTGTACTGACTGTGTGTTTATTCAGGGTGAGGGTCACTCACTGTGTAACAGTACAGAGTGACTGTTTATTCAGGGTGAGCGTCACTCACTGTGTAACTGTACAGAGTGACTGTTTATTCAGGGTGAGGGTCACTCACTGTGTAACTGAACAGAGTGACTGTATATTCAGGGCGAGGGTCACACATTGTGTCGCTGTACAGAGTGACTGTATATTCAGGGTGAGGGTCACTCACTGTGTAACTGTACAGAGTGTGTGTTTATTCAGGGTGAGGGTCACTCACTGTGTAGTGTACAGAGTGACTGTTTATTCAGGGTGAAGGTCACTCACTCTGTAACTGTACAGAGTGACTGTTTATTCAGGGTGAGGGTCACTCACTGTGTCACTGTATAGAGTGACTGTTTATTCAGGGTGAGGGTCACTCACTGTGTCACTGTACAGAGTGAGTGTATATTCAGGGTGAGGGTCACTCACTGTGTCACTGTACAGAGAGAGTGTTTATTCAGGGTGAGGGTCACTCACTGTGTAACTGTACAGAGTGATTGTTTATTCAGGGTGAGGGATACTCACTGTGTCACTGTACAGAGTGACTGTTTATTCAGGGTGAGGGTCACTCAATGTGTAACTGTACATAGTGACTGTTTATTTAGGGTGAGGGTCACTCACTGTGTAACTGTACAGAGTCACTGTTTATTCAGGGTGAGTGTCACTCACTGTGTAACTGTACAGAGTCACTGTTTATTCAGGGTGAGGGTCATTCACTGTGTCACTGTACAGAGTGACTGTTTATTCAGGGTGAAGGTCACTCACTGTGTCACTGTACAGAGTGACTGTTTATTCAGGGTGAGGGTCACTCACTGTGTCACTGTACAGAGTGAGTGTTTATTCCGGGTGAGGGTCACTCACTGTGTCACTGTACAGAGTGAGTGTTTATTCCGGGTGAGGGTCACTCACTGTGTAAGTGTACAGAGTGACTGTTTATTCAGGGTGAGGGTCACTAACTGTGTAACTGTACAGAGTGACTGTTTATTCAGGGAGAGGGTAAATCACTGTGTCTCTGTACAGAGTGACTGTTTATTCAGGGTGAGGGTCACTAACTGTGTAACTGTACAGAGTGACTTTTTATTCAGGGTGAGGGTCACTCAATGTGTAACTGTACAGAGTGACTGTTTATTCAGGGTGAGAGTCACTAACTGTGTAACTGTACAGAGTGACTGTTTATTCAGGGTGAAGATCACTCACTGTGTTACTGTACAGAGTGACTGTTTATTCAGGGTAAGGTCACTCACTGTGTTACTGTACAGAGTGACTGTTTATTCAAGGTGAGGGTCACTCACTGTGTTACTGTACAGAGTGACTGTTTATTCAGGTTGAGGGTCACTAACTGTGTAACTGTACAGAGTGACTGTTTATTCAGGGTGAGGGTCACTCACTCTGTCCCTGTACAGAGTGACTGTTTATACAGGGTGAGGGTCACTCACTGTGTAACTGTACAGAGTGACTGTTTATTCAGGGTGAGGGTCATTCAATTTGTAATTGTACAGAGTGACTGTTTATTCAGGGTGAGGGTCACTCACTGTGTCACTGTACAGAGTGAATGTTTATTCAGGGTGAGGGTCGCTCACGGTGTCACTGTACAGAGAGATGTTTATTCAAGGGGAGGGCCACGGACTGTGTCACTGTACAGAGTGACTGTTTATTCAGGGTGAGGGTCACTCACTGCGTAACTGTACAGAGTGACTGTTTATTCAGGGCGAAGGTCACTCAATGTGTAACTGTACAGAGTGACTGTTTATTCAGGGTGAGAGTCACTCACTGTGTAACTGTACAGAGGCACTGTTTATTCAGCAGGGTAAGGTTCGCTTACTGTGTAACTGTACTGAGTGACTGTTTATTCAGGGTGAGGGTCACTCACTGTGTAACTGAACAAAGTGACTGTATATTCAGGGTGTGTCACACACTGTGTAACTGTACAGAGTGACTGTTTATTCAGGGTGAGGGTCACTCACTGTGTAACTGTACATAGTGACTGTTTATTCAGGGTGAGCATTACTCACTGAGTTACTGTACAGAGTGACTGTTTTTTCAGGGTGAGGGTCACTCACTGTGTAACTGTACAGAGTGACTGTTTATTCAGGGTGAGGGTCACTCACTGTGCAACTGTACATAGTGACTGTTTATTCAGGTTGAGGGTCACTCACTGTTTCACTGTACAGAGTGACTGTTTATTCAGGGTGAGGGTCACTCACTGTGTCACTGTACAGAGTGACTGTTTATTCAGGGTGAGTGTCACTCACTTGTCACTGTACAGAGTGACTGTTTATTCAGGGTGAGGGTCACTCTCTGTGTCTCTGTTCAGAGTGACTGTTTATTCAGGGTGAGGGTCACTCACTGTGTAACTGTACAGAGTGACTGTTTATTCAGGGTGAGGGTCACTCACTGTGTCTCTGTACAGAGTGAGTGTTTATTCAGGGTGAGAGTCACTCACTGTGTCACTATACAGAGTGACTGTTTATTCAGGGTGAAGGTCACTCAATGTGTAACTGTACAGAGTGAATGTTTATTCTGGGTGTGGGTCACTCACTGTGTAACTGTACAGAGCGACTGTTTATTCAGGGTGAGGGTCATTCACTTTGTAACTGTACAGAGTGACTGTTTATTCAGGGTGAGGGTCACTCACTGTGTCACTGTACAGAGTGAGTGTTTATTCAGGGTGAGGGTCACTCACTGTGTCACTGTACATAGTGACTGTTTATTGAGGGTGAGGGTCACTCACGGTGTCACTGTACAGAGAGATGTTTATTCAAGGGGAGGGACACTGACTGTGTCACTGTACAGAGTGACTGTTTATTCAGGGCGATGGTCACTCACTGTGTAAATGTACAGAGTGACTGTTTATTCAGGGTGAGGGTCACTCACTGTGTAACGGTACAGAGTGACTCTTTATTCAGGGTGAGGGTCACTCACTGCGTAACTGTACAGAGTGTCTGTTTATTTAGGGTGAGGGACACTCACTGTTTAATTGTACAGAGTGACTGTTTATTCAGGGTGAATGTCACTCACTGTGTAACTGTACATAGTGACTGTTTATTCAGGGTGAGGGTCACTCACTGTGTAACTGTACATAGTGACTGTTTATTCAGGGTGAGCATTACTCACTGAGTTACTGTACAGAGTGACTGTTTTTTCAGGGTGAGGGTCACTCACTGCGTAACTGTACAGAGTGACTGTTTATTCAGGGTGAGGGTCACTCACTGTGTAACTGTACAGAGTGTCTGTTTATTCAGGGTGAGGGTCACTTACGGTGTCACTGTACAGAGAGATGTTTATTCAAAGGGTGGGCCACAGACTGTGTCACTGTACAGAGTGACTGTTTATTCAGGGTGAGGGTCACTCACTGCGTAACTGTACAGAGTGACTGTTTATTCAGGGTGAGGGTCACTCACTGTGTAACTGTACAGAGTGTCTGTTTATTCAGGGTGAGGGACACTCACTGTGTAACTGTACAGAGGCACTGTTTATTCACCAGGGTAAGGATCGCTTACTATGTAACTGTACTGAGTGACTGTTTATTCAGGGTGAGGGTCACTCACTGTGTAACTGAACAGAGTGACTGTATATTCAGGGTGATTGTCACACACTGTGTAACTGTACAGAGTGACTGTTTATTCAGGGTGAGGATCACTCACTGTTTAACTGTACATAGTGACTGTTTATTCAGGTTGAGGGTCACTCACTGTGTCACTGTACAGAGTGACTGTTTATTCAGGGTGAGGGTCACTCACTGTGTAACTGTACAGAGTTACTGTTTATTCAGGGTGAGGGTCATTCAATTTGTAATTGTACAGAGTGACTGTTTATTCAGGGTGAGGGTCACTCACTGTGTCACTGTACAGAGTGAATGTTTATTCAGGGTGAGGGTCGCTCACGGTGTCACTGTACAGAGAGATGTTTATTCAAGGGGAGGGCCACGGACTGTGTCACTGTACAGAGTGACTGTTTATTCAGGGTGAGGGTCACTCACTGCGTAACTGTACAGAGTGACTGTTTATTCAGGGCGAAGGTCACTCAATGTGTAACTGTACAGAGTGACTGTTTATTCAGGGTGAGAGTCACTCACTGTGTAACTGTACAGAGGCACTGTTTATTCAGCAGGGTAAGGTTCGCTTACTGTGTAACTGTACTGAGTGACTGTTTATTCAGGGTGAGGGTCACTCACTGTGTAACTGAACAAAGTGACTGTATATTCAGGGTGTGTCACACACTGTGTAACTGTACAGAGTGACTGTTTATTCAGGGTGAGGGTCACTCACTGTGTAACTGTACATAGTGACTGTTTATTCAGGGTGAGCATTACTCACTGAGTTACTGTACAGAGTGACTGTTTTTTCAGGGTGAGGGTCACTCACTGTGTAACTGTACAGAGTGACTGTTTATTCAGGGTGAGGGTCACTCACTGTGCAACTGTACATAGTGACTGTTTATTCAGGTTGAGGGTCACTCACTGTTTCACTGTACAGAGTGACTGTTTATTCAGGGTGAGGGTCACTCACTGTGTCACTGTACAGAGTGACTGTTTATTCAGGGTGAGGGTCACTCACTTGTCACTGTACGGAGTGACTGTTTATTCAGGGTGAGGGTCACTCACTGTGTCTCTGTTCAGAGTGACTGTTTATTCAGGGTGAGGGTCACTCACTGTGTAACTGTACAGAGTGACTGTTTATTCAGGGTGAGGGTCACTCACTGTGTCTCTGTACAGAGTGAGTGTTTATTCAGGGTGAGAGTCACTCACTGTGTCACTATACAGAGTGACTGTTTATTCAGGGTGAAGGTCACTCAATGTGTAACTGTATAGAGTGACTGTTTATTCTGGGTGTGGGTCACTCACTGTGTAAATGTACAGAGTGACTGTTTATTCAGGGTGAGGGTCACTCACTGTGTAACGGTACAGAGTGACTCTTTATTCAGGGTGAGGGTCACTCACTGCGTAACTGTACAGAGTGTCTGTTTATTTAGGGTGAGGGACACTCACTGTTTAACTGTACAGAGTGACTGTTTATTCAGGGTGAGTGTCACTCACTGGGTAACTGTACATAGTGACTGTTTATTCAGGGTGAGGGTCACTCACTGTGTAACTGTACATAGTGACTGTTTATTCAGGGTGAGCATTACTCACTGAGTTACTGTACAGAGTGACTGTTTTTTCAGGGTGAGGGTCACTCACTGCGTAACTGTACAGAGTGACTGTTTATTCAGGGTGAGGGTCACTCACTGTGTAACTGTACAGAGTGTCTGTTTATTCAGGGTGAGGGTCACTTACGGTGTCACTGTACAGAGAGATGTTTATTCAAGGGGTGGGCCACAGACTGTGTCACTGTACAGAGTGACTGTTTATTCAGGGTGAGGGTCACTCACTGCGTAACTGTACAGAGTGACTGTTTATTCAGGGTGTGGGTCACTCACTGTGTCTCTGTTCAGAGTGACTGTTTATTCAGGGTGAGGGTCACTCACTGTGTCACTGTACAGAGTGACTGTTTATTCAGGGTGAGGGTCACTCACTGTGTCACTGTACAGAGTGACTGTTTATTCAGGGTGAGGGTCACTCACTGTGTAACTGTACAGAGTGACTGTTTATTCAGGGTGAGGGTCACTCACTGTGTAACTGTACAGAGTGACTGTTTATTCAGGGTGAGGGTCACTCACTGTGCAACTGTACATAGTGACTGTTTATTCAGGTTGAGGGTCACTCACTGTTTCACTGTACAGAGTGACTGTTTATTCAGGGTGAGGGTCACTCACTGTGTCACTGTACAGAGTGACTGTTTATTCAGGGTGAGGGTCACTCACTTGTCACTGTACGGAGTGACTGTTTATTCAGGGTGAGGGTCACTCACTGTGTCTCTGTTCAGAGTGACTGTTTATTCAGGGTGAGGGTCACTCACTGTGTAACTGTACAGAGTGACTGTTTATTCAGAGTGAGGGTCACTCACTGTGTCTCTGTACAGAGTGAGTGTTTATTCAGGGTGAGAGTCACTCACTGTGTCACTATACATCGTGACTGTTTATTCAGGGTGAAGGTCACTCAATGTGTAACTGTACAGAGTGAATGTTTATTCTGGGTGTGGGTCACTCACTGTGTAACTGTACAGAGTGACTGTTTATTCAGGGTGAGGGTCACTCACTGTGTAACTGTACAGAGTCACTGTTTATTCAGGATGAGGGTCACTCACTGTGTAACTGTACAGAGCGACTGTTTATTCAGGGTGAGGGTCATTCACTTTGTAACTGTACAGAGTGACTGTTTATTCAGGGTGAGGGTCACTCACTGTGTCACTGTACAGAGTGAGTGTTTATTCAGGGTGAGGGTCACTCACTGTGTCACTGTACATAGTGACTGTTTATTGAGGGTGAGGGTCACTCACGGTGTCACTGTACAGAGAGATGTTTATTCAAGGGGAGGGCCACTGACTGTGTCACTGTACAGAGTGACTGTTTATTCAGGGCGATGGTCACTCACTGTGTAAATGTACAGAGTGACTGTTTATTCAGGGTGAGGGTCACTCACTGTGTAACGGTACAGAGTGACTCTTTATTCAGGGTGAGGGTCACTCACTGCGTAACTGTACAGAGTGTCTGTTTATTTAGGGTGAGGGACACTCACTGTTTAATTGTACAGAGTGACTGTTTATTCAGGGTGAGTGTCACTCACTGTGTAACTGTACATAGTGACTGTTTATTCAGGGTGAGGGTCACTCACTGTGTAACTGTACATAGTGACTGTTTATTCAGGGTGAGCATTACTCACTGAGTTACTGTACAGAGTGACTGTTTTTTCAGGGTGAGGGTCACTCACTGCGTAACTGTACAGAGTGACTGTTTATTCAGGGTGAGGGTCACTCACTGTGTAACTGTACAGAGTGTCTGTTTATTCAGGGTGAGGGTCACTTACGGTGTCACTGTACAGAGAGATGTTTATTCAAGGGGTGGGCCACAGACTGTGTCACTGTACAGAGTGACTGTTTATTCAGGGTGAGGGTCACTCACTGCGTAACTGTACAGAGTGACTGTTTATTCAGGGTGAGGGTCACTCACTGTGTAACTGTACAGAGTGTCTGTTTATTCAGGGTGAGGGACACTCACTGTGTAACTGTACAGAGTGACTGTTTATTCAGGGTGAGAGTCACTCACTGTGTAACTGTACAGAGGCACTGTTTATTCACCAGGGTAAGGATCGCTTACTATGTAACTGTACTGAGTGACTGTTTATTCAGGGTGAGGGTCACTCACTGTGTAACTGAACAGAGTGACTGTATATTCAGGGTGATTGTCACACACTGTGTAACTGTACAGAGTGACTGTTTATTCAGGGTGAGGATCACTCACTGTTTAACTGTACATAGTGACTGTTTATTCAGGTTGAGGGTCACTCACTGTGTCACTGTACAGAGTGACTGTTTATTCAGGGTGAGGGTCACTCACTGTGTAACTGTACAGAGTGACTGTTTATTCAGGGTGAGGGTCATTCAATTTGTAATTGTACAGAGTGACTGTTTATTCAGGGTGAGGGTCACTCACTGTGTCACTGTACAGAGTGAATGTTTATTCAGGGTGAGGGTCGCTCACGGTGTCACTGTACAGAGAGATGTTTATTCAAGGGGAGGGCCACGGACTGTGTCACTGTACAGAGTGACTGTTTATTCAGGGTGAGGGTCACTCACTGCGTAACTGTACAGAGTGACTGTTTATTCAGGGCGAAGGTCACTCAAGGTGTAACTGTACAGAGTGACTGTTTATTCAGGGTGAGAGTCACTCACTGTGTAACTGTACAGAGGCACTGTTTATTCAGCAGGGTAAGGTTCGCTTACTGTGTAACTGTACTGAGTGACTGTTTATTCAGGGTGAGGGTCACTCACTGTGTAACTGAACAAAGTGACTGTATATTCAGGGTGTGTCACACACTGTGTAACTGTACAGAGTGACTGTTTATTCAGGGTGAGGGTCACTCACTGTGTAACTGTACATAGTGACTGTTTATTCAGGGTGAGCATTACTCACTGAGTTACTGTACAGAGTGACTGTTTTTTCAGGGTGAGGGTCACTCACTGTGTAACTGTACAGAGTGACTGTTTATTCAGGGTGAGGGTCACTCACTGTGCAACTGTACATAGTGACTGTTTATTCAGGTTGAGGGTCACTCACTGTTTCACTGTACAGAGTGACTGTTTATTCAGGGTGAGGGTCACTCACTGTGTCACTGTACAGAGTGACTGTTTATTCAGGGTGAGGGTCACTCACTTGTCACTGTACGGAGTGACTGTTTATTCAGGGTGAGTGTCACTCACTGTGTCTCTGTTCAGAGTGACTGTTTATTCAGGGTGAGGGTCACTCACTGTGCAACTGTACAGAGTGACTGTTTATTCAGGGTGAGGGTCACTCACTGTGTCACTGTACAGAGTGACTGTTTATTCAGGGTGAGGGTCACTCACTTGTCACTGTACGGAGTGACTGTTTATTCAGGGTGAGGGTCACTCACTGTGTCTCTGTTCAGAGTGACTGTTTATTCAGGGTGAGGGTCACTCACTGTGTAACCGTACAGAGTGACTGTTTATTCAGGGTGAGGGTCACTCACTGTGTCTCTGTACAGAGTGAGTGTTTATTCAGGGTGAGAGTCACTCACTGTGTCACTATACAGAGTGACTGTTTATTCAGGGTGAAGGTCACTCAATGTGTAACTGTACAGAGTGAATGTTTATTCTGGGTGTGGGTCACTCACTGTGTAACTGTACAGAGCGACTGTTTATTCAGGGTGAGGGTCATTCACTTTGTAACTGTACAGAGTGACTGTTTATTCAGGGTGAGGGTCACTCACTGTGTCACTGTACAGAGTGAGTGTTTATTCAGGGTGAGGGTCACTCACTGTGTCACTGTACATAGTGACTGTTTATTGAGCGTGAGGGTCACTCACGGTGTCACTGTACAGAGAGATGTTTATTCAAGGGGAGGGCCACTGACTGTGTCACTGTACAGAGTGACTGTTTATTCAGGGCGATGGTCACTCACTGTGTAAATGTACAGAGTGACTGTTTATTCAGGGTGAGGGTCACTCACTGTGTAACGGTACAGAGTGACTCTTTATTCAGGGTGAGGGTCACTCACTGCGTAACTGTACAGAGTGTCTGTTTATTTAGGGTGAGGGACACTCACTGTTTAATTGTACAGAGTGACTGTTTATTCAGGGTGAGTGTCACTCACTGTGTAACTGTACATAGTGACTGTTTATTCAGGGTGAGGGTCACTCATTGTGTAACTGTACATAGTGACTGTTTATTCAGGGTGAGCATTACTCACTGAGTTACTGTACAGAGTGACTGTTTTTTCAGGGTGAGGGTCACTCACTGCGTAACTGTACAGAGTGACTGTTTATTCAGGGTGAGGGTCACTCACTGTGTAACTGTACAGAGTGTCTGTTTATTCAGGGTGAGGGTCACTTACGGTGTCACTGTACAGAGAGATGTTTATTCAAGGGGTGGGCCACAGACTGTGTCACTGTACAGAGTGACTGTTTATTCAGGGTGAGGGTCACTCACTGCGTAACTGTACAGAGTGACTGTTTATTCAGGGTGAGGGTCACTCACTGTGTAACTGTACAGAGTGTCTGTTTATTCAGGGTGAGGGACACTCACTGTGTAACTGTACAGAGTGACTGTTTATTCAGGGTGAGAGTCATTCACTGTGTAACTGTACAGAGGCACTGTTTATTCACCAGGGTAAGGATCGCTTACTATGTAACTGTACTGAGTGACTGTTTATTCAGGGTGAGGGTCACTCACTGTGTAACTGAACAGAGTGACTGTATATTCAGGGTGATTGTCACACACTGTGTAACTGTACAGAGTGACTGTTTATTCAGGGTGAGGATCACTCACTGTTTAACTGTACATAGTGACTGTTTATTCAGGTTGAGGGTCACTCACTGTGTCACTGTACAGAGAGACTGTTTATTCAGGGTGAGGGTCACTCACTGTGTAACTGTACAGAGTGACTGTTTATTCAGGGTGAGGGTCATTCAATTTGTAATTGTACAGAGTGACTGTTTATTCAGGGTGAGGGTCACTCACTGTGTCACTGTACAGAGTGAATGTTTATTCAGGGTGAGGGTCGCTCACGGTGTCACTGTACAGAGAGATGTTTATTCAAGGGGAGGGCCACGGACTGTGTCACTGTACAGAGTGACTGTTTATTCAGGGTGAGGGTCACTCACTGTGTAACTATACAGAGTGACTGTTTATTCAGGGTGAGGGACACTCACTGTGTAACTGTACAGAGTGACTGTTTATTCAGGGTGAGAGTCACTCACTGTGTAACTGTACATAGTGACTGTTTATTCAGGGTGAGGGTCACTCACTGTGTAACTGTACATAGTGACTGGTTATTCAGGGTGAGCATCACTCACTGAGTTACTGTACAGAGTGACTGTTTTTTCAGGGTGAGGGTCACTCACTGTGTAACTGTACAGAGTGACTGTTTATTCAGGGTGAGGGTGACTCACTGTGTCACTGTACAGAGTGACTGTTTATTCATGGTGAGGGTCACTCACTGTGTAACTGTGCAGAGTGACTGTGTATTCAGGGCTTGGTTCAATCACTGTGTAACTGTACAAAGTGACTGTTTATTCAGGGTCAGGGTCACTCACTATGTAACTGTATAGAGTGGCTGTTTATTGAGGGTGGGGGTCACTCACTGTGTCACTGTACCCAGTGAGTGTTTATTCAGTGTGAAGGTCACTCACTGTGTAAATGTACAGAGTCACTTTTTATTCAGGGTAAGGGTCACTCTCTGTGTCACTGTACAGAGTGACTGTATATTCAGGGTGAGGGTCTCTCACTGTGTCACAGTACAGAGTGAGTGTTTATTTAGGGTGGGGGTCACTCACTGTGTAACTATACAGAGTGACTGTTTATTCAGGGTGAGGGTCTCTCACTGTGTAACTGTACAGAGAGACTGTTTATTCACGGAGAGGGCCACCCACTGCGTAACTGTACAGAGTGGCTGTTTATTCAGGGTGAGGGTCACTCACTGTGTAACTGTACAGTGTGTCTGTTTATTCAGGGTGAGGGACACTCACTGTGTAACTGTACATAGTGACTGTTTATTCAGGGTGAGGGTCACTCACTGTGTAACTGTACATAGTGACTGTTTATTCAGGGTGAGCATCACTCACTGAGTTACTGTACAGAGTGACTGTTTTTTCAGGGTGAGGGTCACTCACTGTGTAACTGTACAGAGTGACTGTTTATTCAGGGTGAGGGTCACTCACTGTGTAACTGTACAGAGTGTCTGTTTATTCAGGGTGAGAGTCACTCACTGTGTCACTGTACAGAGTGACTGTTTATTCAGGGTGAGGGTGACTCACTGTGTCACTGTACAGAGTGACTGTTTATTCATGGTGAGGGTCACTCACTGTGTAACTGTGCAGAGTGACTGTGTATTCAGGGCTAGGTTCAATCACTGTGTAACTGTACAAAGTGACTGTTTATTCAGGGTCAGGGTCACTCACTATGTAACTGTATAGAGTGGCTGTTTATTCAGGGTGGGGGTCACTCACTGTGTCACTGTACAGAGTGACTGTATATTCAGGGTGAGGGTCACTCACTGTGTAACTATACAGAGTGACTGTTTATTCAGGTTGAGGGTCACTCACTGTGTAACTATACAGAGTGACTGTTTATTCAGGGTGAGGGTCTCTCACTGTGTAACTGTACAGAGAGACTGTTTATTCACGGAGAGGGCCACCCACTGCGTAACTGTACAGAGTGGCTGTTTATTCAGGGTGAGGGTCACTTACTGTGTAACTGTACAGAGTGACTGTTTATTCAGGGTGAGGGTGACTCACTGTGTCACTGTACAGAGTGACTGTTTATTCAGGGTGTGAGTCACTCACTGTGTCACTGTACAGACTGACTGTTTATTCAGGTGAGGGTCACTCACTGTGTAACTGAACAGAGTGACTATTTATTCAGGGTGAGGGTCAGTCACTGTCTAACTGTACAGAGTGTCTGTTTATTCAGGGTGACGGTCACTCACTGTGTAACTGTACAGAGTGACTGTTTATTCAGGGTGTGGGTCACTCACTGTGTAACTGTACAGAGTGACTGTTTATTCAGGGTGAGGGTCACTCACGGTGACAGTGTACAGAGAGATGTTTATTCAAGGGGAGGGCCACAGACTGTGTCACTGTACAGAGTGACTGTTTATTCAGGGTGAGGGTCACTCACTGTGTAACTGTACAGAGTGACTGTTTATTCAGGGTGAGGGTCACTCACTGTGTAACTGTACAGAGTGACTGTTTATTCAGGGTGAAGGTCACTCACTGTGTAACTGTACAGAGTGTCTGTTTATTCAGGGTGAGGGACACTCACTGTGTCACTGTACAGAGTGACTGTTTATTCAGGGTGAGGGTGACTCACTGTGTAACTGTACAGAGTGACTGTTTATTCAGGGTGAGGGTGACTCACTGTGTCACTGTACAGAGTGACTGTTTATTCATGGTGAGGGTCACTCACTGTGTAACTGTGCAGAGTGACTGTGTATTCAGGGCTAGGTTCAATCACTGTGTTACTGTACAAAGTGACTGTTTATTCAGGGTCAGGGTCACTCACTATGTAACTGTATAGAGTGGCTGTTTATTCAGGGTGGGGGTCACTCACTGTGTAACTGTACCCAGTGAGTGTTTATTCAGGGTGAAGGTCACTCGCTGTGTAAATGTACAGAGTCACTTTTTATTCAGGGTAAGGGTCACTCTCTGTGTCACTGTACAGAGTGACTGTATATTCAGGGTGAGTGTCTCTCACTGTGTCACTGTACAGAGTGAGTGTTTATTTAGGGTGGGGGTCACTCACTGTGTAACTATACAGAGTGTCTGTTTATTCAGGGTGAGGGTCACTCACTGTGTAACTGTACAGAGAGACTGTTTATTCACGGAGAGGGCCACCCACTGTGTCACTGTACAGACTGACTGTTTATTCAGGTGAGGGTCTCTCACTGTGTAACTGAACAGAGTGACTATTTATTCAGGGTGAGGGTCAGTCACTGTCTAACTGTACAGAGTGTCTGTTTATTCAGGATGAGGGTCACTCACTGTGTAACTGTACAGAGTGACTGTTTATTCAGGGTGAGGGTGACTCACTGTGTCACTGTACAGAGTGACTGTTTATTCACGGAGAGGGCCACCCACTGCGTAACTGTACAGAGTGACTGTTTATTCAGGGTGAGTGTCACTTACTGTGTAACTGTACAGAGTGACTGTTTATTCAGGGTGAGGGTCACTCACTGTGTCACTGTACAGTCTGACTGTTTATTCAGGGTGAGGGTCACTCACTGTGTAACTGTACAGAGTGACTGTTTATTCAGGGTGAGGGTCAGTCACTGTGTCACTGTACAGAGTGTGTGTTTTAATCAGGGTGAGGTTCACTCAATGTGTAACTGTACAGACTGACTGTTTATTCAGAATGAATTTCATTCATGGTGTCACTGTACAGAGTGACTGTTTAATCAGGGTGAGGGTCACTCACAGTGTTACTGTGCAGAGTGACTGTGTATTCAGGGCTAGGTTCACCCACTGTGTAACTCTACAAAGTGACTGTTTATTCCGGGTCAGGGTTACTCACTATATAACTGTACGGAGTGACTGTTTATTCAGGGTGAGGGTCACTCACTGTGTCACTGTACAAATTGACTGTATATTCAGGGTCAGGGTCACTCACTGTGTCACTGTATAGAGTGACTCTTTATTCAGGGTGAGGGCCACCCACTGTGTAACTGTACAGAATGACTGTTTATTCCGGGTCAGGGTCACTCAATGTGTAACTGTACAGACTGACTGTTTATTCAGGGTGAAGTTCACTCACTGTGTCACTGTACAGAGTGACTGTTTATTCAGGGTGAGGGTGACTCACTTTGTCACTGTACAGAGTGACTGTTTATTCAGGGTGGGGGTCACTCACTGTGTCACTGTACCCAGTGAGTGTTTATTCAGGGTGAATGTCACTCACTGTGTAACTGTACAGAGTCACTTTTTATTCAGGGTAAGGGTCACACTCTGTGTCACTGTACAAAGTGACTGTATATTCAGGGTGAGGGTCTCTCACTGTGTAACTGTACAGAGTGACTGTTTATTCAGGATGAAGTTCAATCACGGTGTCACTGTACAGAGTGACTGTTTATTCAGGGTGAGGGTCACTCACAGTGTAACTGTGCAGAGTGACTGTGTATTCAGGGCTAGGTTCACCCACTCTGTAACTCTACAAAGTGACTGTTTATTCTGGGTCAGGGTCACTCACTATATAACTGTATAGAGTGACTGTTTATTCAGGGTGATGGTCACTCACAGTGTCACTGTACAAATTGACTGTATATTCAGGGTGAGGGCCACCCACTGTGTCACTGTACAGAGAGTGTGTATATTCAGGGTGAGGTTCACTCACTGTGTAACTGTGCATAGTGACTGTTTATTCAGGGTGAAGTTCAACAATTGTGTCACTGTACAGAGTGACTGTTTATTCAGGGTGGGGGTCACTCACTGTGTCTCTGTGCCCAGTGAGTGTTTATTCAGGGTGAATGTCACTCACTGTGTAACTGTACAGAGTCACTTTTTATTCAGGGTAAGGGTGACTCATTGTGTCACTGTACAGGGTGACTGTATATTCAGGGTGAGGGTCTCTCACTGTGTCACTGTACAGAGTGAGTGTTTATTTAGGGTGGGTGTCACTCACTGTGTAACTGTGCAGAGAGACTGTTTATTCACGGTGAGGGCCACACACTGCGTAACTGTACAGAGTGACTGTTTATTCAGGGTGAGGGTCACTTACTGTGTAACTGTACAGAGTGACTGTTTATTCAGGGTGAGGGTGAGTCACTGTGTCACTGTACAGAGTGACTATTTATTCAGGGTGAGGGTCACTCACTGTGTCACTGTACAGACTGAGTGTTTATTCAGAGTGAGGGTTACTCAATGTGTAACTGTACAGACTGACTGTTTATTCAGGATGAAGATCAATCACTGTGTCACTGTACAGAGTGTCTGTTTATTCAGGGTGAGGGTCACTCTCTGTGTAACTGTGCAGAGTGACTGTGTATTCAGGGCTAGGTTCACCCCCTGTGTAACTGTACAAAGTGACTGTTTATTCTGGGTCAGGGTCATTCACTATGTAACTGTATAGAGTGGCTGTGTGTTCAGGGTGGGGGTCACTCACTGTGTCACTGTACCCAGTGAGTGTTTATTCAAGGTGAAGGTCACTCACTGTGTAAATGTACAGAGTCACTTTTTATTCAGGGTAAGGGCCACCCACTGTGTCACTGTACAGAGTGACTGTTTATTCCTTGTCAGGGTCACTCACTGTGTAACTGTACAGAGTGACTGTTTATTCAGGGTGAAGTTCACTCACTGTATCACTGTACAGAGTGACTGTTTATTCAGTGTGAGGGTCACTCACTGTGCAACTGTGCAGAGTGACTGTGTATTCCGGGCTAGGGTCACCCACTGTTTCACTGTACCCAGTGACTGTTTATTCAGGGTCAGGGTCACTCACTATGTAACTGTATAGAGTGACTGTTTATTCCGGAAGAGTGTCACTCACTGTGTAACTGTACGGAGTGACTGTATATTCAGGTTGAGTGTCACTCACTGTTTCACTGTACAGAGCGGCTATTTATTCAAGGTGACGGTCACTCACTGTGTAACTTTACAGATTGACTGTATATTCAGGGTGAGGGTCACTCACTGTGTAACTACAGAGTGACTGTTTATTCAGGGTGAGGATCACTCACTGTGTAACTGTGCAGAGTGACTGTTTATTCAGGGTGAGGGTCACTCACTGTGTCACTATACAGAGTGACTGTTTATTCAGGGTAAGTATCACTCATTGTGTAACTGTACAGAGTGACTGTTTTTTCAGGGTGAGGGTCACTCACTGTGTAACTGTACAGAGTCACTGTTTATTCAGGGTAAGTGTCACTTACTGTGTCACTGTACAGAGTGAGTGTTTATTTCGGGTGAGGGTCACTCACTGTGTCACTGTACAGAGTGTCTGTTTATTCAGGGTGAGGGTCACTCACTGTGTAACTGTACATAGTGACTGTTTATTCAGGGTGAGGGTCACTCACTGTGTAACTGTACATAGTGACTGTTAATTCATGGTAAGGGCCTCCCCCTCTTTCACTGTACAGTGTGACTGTTTATTCAGGGTAAGGGTCACTTACTGTGCACTCCTCCCCTTTCTCAGTCTGATATCTCATTTCCCACACTCCACACTCATCCTCTCAGTCAGATATCTCAGCCCCTACACTCCACACTCCCCCTCTCTCTGTCAGACACAGGGAGGCCTGCCAAAGTCAGACAGACAGACAGACAGAAAGACAGACTGACAGACAGACAGACAGACAGACAGACAGCAGACTGTCTCCTCTGTGGATGACCAATATCTTTCAGTATCTTTCTGGTGAAACCAATTAAACCAAATAAACAAAATTAGGACAAATCAAGCACAGCCCCTAATTCAGGTCAGCTGTAAAACTAAAGACAAAATTTAAAGGAAACTTACAACTTCAAACCAAAATGTGATTAAAGGATTCAATAAAACACCCCAGTCCCCGCGGTGCCCACCGAGCACGGAAGGCCTCGAGTGTGCCAGCAGACACCGCGTGCTCCCTCTCCAGGGACATCCGGCAGCGAACGTAGCCGCGGAAGAGGGACAAACAATCGGGCGGGACTCCCCCGTCGATCGCCCGCTGCCTGGACCTGTTAATGGCCAACTTGGCCAGGCCCAGGAGCAGGTTCACGCGGAGGTCCTCCTCCTTCCCAACCCCCTTCAGCACCGGGTGCCCATAGATCAGGAGCGTGGGGCTGAAGTGCAAACAAAACATCAATAAAAGGTTTTTTAAATAACTAAAAAGGGAGTGCAGCCTAACACACCCTATATACGCATGGTCCAATAATAAATTTCAATAACATTATGAGAATCATTATACCTTCTTGACATCCCTCTCCGTATTGAAAAATAAACCATCATAATTTAAAAAGATGGCTTCATTTTTATTAACCCATCTAATACTATCTCCTATGCCTATCTATATACTTACACTATTACATTACCAGATGCATGCATTAACATAACAATATATATACAAATCCTTCACATCAACAGGAATCATTCCAGCTCAGAGTCCAGGTTTTTAAATGTCCAATTTTCCCTTTAAGCTTCAAAAGTATCTGAAATTAGATTTCCTTGTGCAGCGGGTGTGTATCATCTGTAGATTAAATTGTTTCAGTAATAAACTCCAGCTGAATATCCTCGCACATCTGTCTCGAAATTGGTCCACAAATTTTAAAAGTATTGTATCTGTATTAACAATTGCTTTTGATGAATTGTTTGTCACATAGATTTCAAAATGCTAACACCAAACCCAATGATTTTTCGATTGTTGAATATTTTCCCTGTTGTACATTCAGCTTCCATGAAAAATACCCTATCAGTTTTTTAATTCCAGTGTCATCTTCTTGTAACAGTACAGCCCCAATGCCTATACCGCTTGCGTCAATGGCCAACTTGAACTGCTGGGTATAATTGGGTACTGCCAACACTGGTGTTGTAATTAATACAGTTTTCAAACTATCAAATAACTTCTAACACTGCAGTGTCCATTGCAACTTCTTGTTCGTTTTCAATGGCTCAGTCAGTGGAACAACAACTTGGCTAAAGTTTGCTACAAATTTCCGGTAAAACCCACTCATGCCCAGAAATCCCAAAACTTCTCATTTTGCTGTAGACACTGGGAAATCCACGATAGTCTTGACTTTCACATCTCTCGGAGCCACCTCACCATGTCCAATGGCAAGGCCTAGATATGTAACATGTGCTTTTGCAAATTCACTTTTAGCCAAGTTCATCACAAATTAGCTTCTTGTAATCGAGTAAATAATACTCCAGATGCTGTAAATGCTCCTCCCACGTCTGGCTGAAAACGATTAGATCATCAATATAAACAGCACAATTGCTGAGACCCACAATTACTTTGTCTGTCAGTCTTTGAAATGTCGCAGGTGCATTCTTCATACCAAATGGCGTGACTTTGAACTGATATAGTCCGCTAGGCATCACAAAACCGATATTTCTTTGGCTCTCTCTGATAGCAGTACTTGCCAATATCCTTTTAGCAATCAATCTTTGTAATAAATGTCCCACTTTCTCAATACAATCCTCCAGCTGTGGTATAGGATATGAATCCGCTTTTGTCACCACATTCACTTGTCGATAGTCCACACACAGTCTGTGTTCCATCCAGTTTTGGTACCAGCACAACAGGCGAACTCCAGTTACTGCGACTAAACTCAACGATATCACTTTGAAGCATGAAACCCATTTCTTTCTGTGATTGTGATAACTTTGCCAGATTTAATCTTTAAGGATGGTGCCTTATAGAAGATGCAACTTCTACAGACACATCATGGATAGCTAAATCTGCCCTCCCTAGCTTATTCGCACAGATACGTTTGTGTGACTGGAAGGTAACTCAATATTACATTTAAATTTTCAAGTACCACCTTGTCCAATTTGATTTGAGGAAAATCAATTTCAGAATCTTGCATTTTTAGTCCTTTCTCTTTATTTGTTACCATTAACACGTCCTTTTGTTCCTCTTCCCTGTCAAAGTACTTTATTTGTTACCACTAACACAGCCTTTTGTTCCTCTTCCCTGTCAAAGTACTTTATTTGTTACCACTAACACAGCCTTTTGTTCCTCTTCCCTGTCAAAGTACTTTATTTGCTACCACTAACATGGCCTTTTGTTCCTCTTCCCTGTCAAAGTACTTTTTAAGCATATTTACATAACACACCCTCTGCTTCTTTGTTCTATCTGGAGTATTTATGAAATAATTTACTTCACTCAGTTTCTTTTCAATCTTGTAAGGCTCGCTAAATCTTGCATTTAATGACTCACCCGGTACTGGTAACAGAACTAGCACTTACTCTCCAGCACCAAAATTCCGAGCTGTAGCCTTCCCGGCTGTTTTCACTTTCATCACTTGCTGTGATATCTTTAAATGTTCCCCAGCCAACTCACATACTCTGTCCAACCTCTCTCTGAAGTTTGATACATACTCCAGGAGAGTCGTTTCTGAATCTTGACCCACCAATTTCTCATAAATCAGTTTCAGTGGCCTCTTTACCTCATGACCATAGATTAAA
Organism: Isurus oxyrinchus; assembly: GCA_026770705.1. Lineage (NCBI taxonomy): Eukaryota > Metazoa > Chordata > Chondrichthyes > Lamniformes > Lamnidae > Isurus > Isurus oxyrinchus. The sequence goes on from JANJGN010000011.1 coordinate 3,622,836, forward strand.
ACCAGTCATTGCATTAGGAGCGTCCCTAATAGCAATTTACAAGAATGGAATTCCTGCATCCTAATCCTGTGGATAATCCTGACTGTATGCTTTCATCATAGTTTTTGGAGTTTGATACCATCTTTACAAAGCCCATAGGGACTCAACATGATAAGCCATTGACTTAAATTGTTTTATCCCTAAACTGTTCATTTCTTCCTTAAACAGCTGTGACATGAAATTTGACCCCTAATCTGATTGCATTTCCTTAGGTAAACCATATTTTGTAAAACATTTAGTTAACTCTTCCACAATCTTCTTTGCTGTAATGTTTCTCAAAGGTATTGCTTCAGGAAATCTGGTAGACATGTCCATTATTCTCAGTAATTACTAATTTCCACTTTTAGTCTTAGGGAGGGGTCCTACACAATCAGTCATGACCCTAGTGAAAGGCTCTTCAAATGTTGGAATTGGAATTAAAGGTTCTGGCCTAATCACTGCTTGTGATTTCCCTATCACCTGACATGTGTGACATGTTCTACAGAATTTGACTACGTCCCTATGCAATCCAGGTCAATAAAAATGTTTCTGTGTCTTCACCTGTGTCTTTCTAATTCCTAAATGTCTCCCCATTGGAATTTCATGAGCTATCCTCGGAATCTCATTTCTATACCCTAACGGGATAACCATCTAATGTACCTCACTCCAGCTTTAATTCGCTGAAACATGATACAGCCTCCATTTTCGCATTAAAATATTACCTTAAGGTAATAACATTCTGGAATACATTTTGCTTCTGTTTCTGAATAAGCTGTCTGATATAAATGTTGTATTTTCATTTTTTTCTCTCTAAATCCACTAAATATTTTGAGTTAAACACTTAAGCCGAATTGTCCTCTAGCGTTTGTCCTGGATCAATATTATCAAACACAATGTCAGATAATTGGATTTCTGCCTTTGAACTGCCTATCCTTCCTGTCCTTGTTTCAATCTCTGAGTCTTTGATCTTGTTATCGCACAATCAGGAAACCATCCAGGATGCTCTCACTGTAACACTTCTGTTGAAGGCACCTCTACAAGCTGCTCAACTACCATAGACATCACCCACATTTGCGATCCAGCTATATCACCACCCAGAATAAATTGAACCTCTGTATTCGGCAATTTTTCCACCACTCCAACAGTTACTTCACCTGTTTTCCACTTAGTCTTTAAATTTACCTTCCACAGTGGAATAGCTTTAGCACCTCCATGCAACCTGCTTATTATCACCTGTTCCTGCCATACTCCCTCTGAACAACAAATCCCACAAGATTAAGATTGACCCCTAGCTCCAGTG
>JANJGN010000011.1:3629153-3669153 GCA_026770705.1 Isurus oxyrinchus
ATACATGAATAGGATGGGAATAGAGGGATACAGACCCCAGAAGTGCAAAATGTTTTAGTTGACGGGCAATATGATCGGCGCAGGCTCGGAGGGCCGAAGGGCCTGTTCCTGTGCTGTACTTTTCTTTGTTCTTTGTTCTTTGTTGAGTGGTTAGGGTCTGGAATGCTCTGCCGAGGTTGTGAGGGAGATAGGTTCAATCGAGGCTTTCAGGGGGAATTGGATTATTACCTGAAAATTTAAAAATTACAGGGCTACTGGGAAAAGACAGGAGAGTGAGACGAAGTGGATCGTCCCTGTTCAGAGCCGGCACTGACATAATGGGCTGAATGGCCACCATCTGTGCTGTAACCATTCTAAGATTCCATGGGCAGAATTTCAGCCCTTTTGGGAGGGCCGGAGACCGGCTGCTGCCGGCTAAAGAGGCCGAAAGGCAATTTCACGCTGGGGGGGACGAATAAAGAGCCACCCAGCGTGAAGCATGAGTGTCAACGCTCAGCACTGCCTGTGCAGGTATGGGGATGGGGGTAAGCAAGGCACGTGCCATCTTCACACAAGCACACGCTTCATAATCAGTAAAGAGGGAGTGCTGCACTGTCAGAGGGTCAGTACTGAGGGAGTGCTGCACTGTCAGAGGGTCAGTACTGAGGGAATGCTGCACTGTCAGAGGGTCAGTACTGAGGGAGTGCTGCACTGTCAGAGGGTCAGTACTGAGGGAGTGCTGCACTGTCAGAGGGTCAGTACTGAGGGAGTGCTGCACTGTCAGAGGGTCAGTACTGAGGGAATGCTGCACTGTCAGAGGGTCAGTACTGAGGGAGTGCTGCACTGTCAGAGGGTCAGTACTGAGGGAGTGCTGCACTGTCAGAGGGTCAGTAATGAGGGAGTGCTGCACTGTCAGAGGGTCAGTAATGAGGGAGTGTTACACTGTCAGAGGGTCAGTACTGAGGGAGTGCTGCACTGTCAGAGGGTCTGTACTGAGGGAGTGCTGCACTGTCAGAGGGTCAGCACTGAGGGAGTGCTGCACTGTCAGAGGGTGAGTATTGAGGGAGTGCTGCACTGTCAAAGCGTCAGTACTGAGGGAGAGCTGCACTGTCGGAGGGTCAATGCTGAAGGAGTGCTGCACTGTCAGAGGGTCAGTACTGAGGGAGTGCTGCATTGTCAGAGGGTCAGTACTGAGGGAGTGCTGCACTGTTGGAGGGTCAGTACTGAGGGAGTGCTGCACTGTTGGAGGGTCAGTACTGAGGGAGTGCTGCTCTGGTGGAGGGTCAGTACTGAGGGAGTGCTGCACTGTCAGAGGGTGAGTACTGAGGGAGTGCTGCGCTGTCAGAGGGTCAGTACTGAGGGAGTGCTGCACTGTCAGGGGGTCAGTACTGAGGGAGTGCTGCACTGTCAGAGGGTCAGTACTGAGGGAGTGCTGCACTGTCAGGGGGTCAGTACTGAGGGAGTGCTGCACTGTCAGAGGGTCAGTACTGAGAGAGTGCTGCGCTGTTGGATGCATGCTTATTGGATGCTGAGCAGGGAGGGAGGTCTCCCCGGCGCCCTGGCCAATATTAATCATTTGCTGTTTCTAAAACCCAGCTGGTCATTTTTTAAACAGCTTTTTTTATCAGTTCATTCTTTCATCATTTCTTGCCCATTCCTAACTGCCCTTGCACTGGCTCCTTACCCCACCATTTCAGTGGGTGGGGCCGTTGGTCTGGAGTCACATGTAGGCTAGACTAAGGATGGCAGATTTCCTTCCCTGAAGGGAGCTGGAGTCACCAGCAGGTTCGAGGTCACCATTACTGATTTAATCACTGAATTTCAATCCCTCTCCTTGCTGTGGTGGTAGTGGTGGTGGGATTTGAACCATTGCCCCACAGAGCACCAGCCTGGGCCTCCGATCACTAGTCCAGTTACATTGTCAGTACTCCCCCGTCTCCCCACTGGTGAACAGGCTCTCAGATTTGGAATAATCATGTCCATGTATGAATTTGTCGAACTGTCACACGAGCAGACGGAGGAACATAATATGAAGTGTTTGCAAAGTGAAGACCTGCAAATCTGGCTGGATCTCGGTGCATGTGGGATGTGTAGAGGCACAAATCCTTCGTTCGCGAGGCTGAAGCCTCTTTGTTTACTGATGTATTTTCATCAATTGTTGTATGTGTTTGTTAGCGCACACCCCCCCCTCCACCTTTATTTTGCCGCGCTGAGTGGTCCCTGAGTTTGCCGAGTGTTTGCCCCATCCTGGGGGGGTGGGGATGGGGGCGCTGGGGGTTTAATCCTCTCTTCACTTCCAACACCCGGCAACCAGTCTTGAAAATGTGCTCCTGAGTCTAAACTGAGATGTATTTCCTTGCTGGAATTGAGTGAGCGTTGGGACTGGATTTGCTGAATGTTAAATCTTCTCAACTCCTTAAGACAAGTTGTCACCACAACTTGACAGGAATGAAGAAATCTTGTTTTGAGTTGTCAGATATTCAATTTAATGTCAAAGAGTTTCTGACTGGATTGGGTTGAACTCGAGACTCAGAGCCTCATAGACGTCTACAGCACAGAGGAAGGCCATTCAGCCCATCGCATCCGCACCGGTCAACTTAGATCTGCCTCCACTAATCCCATTCCCATTTACGCTCATACTTGCCATCCGACAGAAGGGGTCAGTAAAGGAGTAGTTATACTGCTGGATTAATAATTTGAACTTGAGTTCAAATCCCAACCGGGGAAGCTTGAGATCCTGAAGTTGGCTTTGTTAAAAAGCTGGAAGTATAACTCCATTCTCAGCCATACTGACCATGAAGATGAATTGTTATAAAACTCCCATTGGTTCATCAATGTTTGAAGGAAATCTGCTCTCCTTACCTGGCCTGGGTCCATACGCAACTCCGGTCAGCAGCAATGAGGTTGAATCTTAACATTCTGTCTCTCAGGATGGACAGAGGGATCCTGGGTTTAATAGGGTCAGAGAGCTGCTGCAGTGCCCTGTCCTGATATGGAAGTGGCATTTGCTGGTTAGACCAGTTCTCAAAGGGAAACTTGGTCACAATGACTATGCAATTTGTATTTACTCCAAGAAGCTATGTGTACTCAAGTCTGAAGGAAAGATTCCATGAATACTTTTGGAGATTTTAAATAGTAAAGCAAAACATTTATTACCAAAGGAAAAGAAAACTTAAACACACAAGATTACAGTTACACAGTTACATTTAGACATCTAACATTTCCCAAACGCTTTCTATTTAGTTAGACTCACAAATAAACAGCCTTTTCCAGGTAACAGACCCTGTGGATTCCTAATCTGTAAAACATCCAGTAATTTTTTTAATTCTTCATGAGATGTGAACATCACAGCTAGGCCAGCATTTATTGCCCATCCCTAATTGCCCTTGTTCAGAGGGCACATAAGAGTCAACCTCATTGATCCACATTGCTGTGGGTCTGGAGTCACATGCAGGCCAGCAGATTTCCTCCCCTAAAGGGTATTAGTGACCCAGATGGGTTTTTATGACAATCAGCAATGGTTTCACAGACATCATTAGATTTAGAGTTATCACTGGATTCCAATTCCACCATCTGCTGGGATGGGATTTGAACCCAGGCCCCCAAAGAGTTGCTCATGGGTTTCCAGCCCAGTGATAACACCACTACCCCATCACCTCCGCTGTTACCACAATGCACCCACTGCTGCTCCAAGGGGCATATCTCACCTGCTTCTCTCTCCCTCTCACTGGACAATGGAAATCCAAGTCTTGTAACAGAACTTCTTCATCTTGATTTCGAGTCCAAGAAAGAGTTGAAATATAAGCTGGTTTAAGGTGTGTGTGTGTGGGGGGGGCGGAGAGAGAGAGAGAGACAGAGGTGCTTGTGTAGACAAACAAGCAGTGATAGAAGCAGATCATCTCTCTCTCTCTCCGCCCCCCCACACACACACCTTAAACCAGCTTATATTTCAACTCTTTCTTGGACTCGAACTCAAGTTCTGTCGAAGGGTCATGAGGACTCGAAACGTCAACTCTTTTATTCTCCGCCGATGCTGCCAGACCTGCTGAGTTTTTCCAGGTCATTCTGTTTTTGTCTTGTAACAGAACCTTGCTTTCTGGAACAAACGAGTGCTTCTCTGGGGTGGCTAGAGGCTGCTTTTCTCAGGTCTGTCTTTACACCGTCCATCTTGCAAGATCTCACATGACCATATCTCATACAGCTTTCAATCTTTCCTTAAATATATTTCTCCTCCTTTATCTTAAGGCTCATTGTTCTCAACCTCCTTTTGAAAACTGCCTTTCCCAGAATCAAAAAATCTTTCATGTTGTCATTATAGTCATCACTTACGGGAAAATTAGACTTAATAACTTTGCTCAATTGATTTATGTTATGTTGCTTTGAAATTCAAAGCTAAAAATTCAACTCCTTATCTATCTCCTAATGCAAATTCCTATTCATACATATCTACCCAGTTTGCATCATCACTCATCCATCTCCACTCCAAAATGTTTGCTTTTACACCTAACACCTTTAAGCCCTCTTACTCTGACTATCTTCAGTTTAATTACATTAGTCTCTAACACACAACATACACACAGGCCCCACAAGCCTGCTTCACAGTATCCCACAGTAATACTGGAAAAGATTATACTTTCTTTACAGCAGCTTCAAATAGTGCAGCACTCCCTCAGTACTGACCCTCTGACAGTGCTGCACTCCCTCAGTACTGACCCTCCGACAGTGCAGCACTCCCTCAGTACTGACCCTCTGACAGTGCAGCACTCCCTCAGTACTGACCCTCTGACAGTGCAGCGTTCCCTCAGTACTGACCCTCTGACAGTGCAGCACTCCCTCAGTACTGACCCTCTGACAGTGCAGCACTCCCTCAGTACTGACCCTCCGACAGTGCGACACTCCCTCAGTACTGACCCTCTGACAGTGCAGCACTCCCTCAGCACTGACCCTCTGACAGTGCGACACTCCCTCAGTACTGACCCTCTGACAGTGCAGCACTCCCTCAGTGCTGACCCTCTGACAGTGTGGCACTCCCTCAGTACTGACCCTCTGACAGTGCAGCACTCCCTCAGTACTGACCCTCTGACAGTGCAGCACTCCCTCAGTATTGACCCTCTGACAGTGCAGCACTCCCTCAGTACTGACCCTCTGACAGTGCAGCACTCCCTCAGTACTGACCCTCTGACAGTGCAGCACTCCCTCAGTACTGACCCTCTGACAGTGCAGCACTCCCTCAGTACTGACCCTCTGACAGTGCAGCATTCCCTCAGTACTGACCCTCTGACAGTGCAGCACTCCCTCAGTACTGACCCTCTGACAGTGCGACACTCCCTCAGTACTGACCCTCTGACAGTGCGACACTCCCTCAGTACTGACCCTCTGACAGTGCAGCACTCCCTCAGTGCTGACCCTCTGACAGTGCAGCACTCCCTCAGTACTGACCCTCTGACAGTGCAGCACTCCCTCAGTACTGACCCTCTGACAGTGCAGCACTCCCTCAGTATTGACCCTCTGACAGTGCAGCACTCCCTCAGTACTGACCCTCTGACAGTGCAGCACTCCCTCAGTACTGACCCTCTGACAGTGCAGCACTCCCTCAGTACTGACCCTCTGACAGTGCAGCACTCCCTCAGTACTGACCCTCTGACAGTGCAGCATTCCCTCAGTACTGACCCTCTGACAGTGCAGCACTCCCTCAGTACTGACCCTCTGACAGTGCAGCACTCCCTCAGTACTGACCCTCTGACAGTGCAGCACTCCCTCAGTACTGACCCTCTGACAGTGCAGCACTCCCTCAGTACTGACCCTCTGACAGTGCAGCACTCCCTCAGTACTGACCCTCTGACAGTGCGGCACTCCCTCAGTACTGACCCTCTGACAGTGCGGCACTCCCTCAGTACTGACCCTCTGACAGTGCAGCACTCCCTCAGTACTGACCCTCTGACAGTTCAGCACTCCCTCAGTACTGTCCCTCTGACAGTGCAGCACTCCCTCAGTACTGACCCTCTGACAGTGCAGCACTCCCTCAGTACTGACCCTCTGACAGTGCAGCACTCCCTCAGTACTGACCCTCTGACAGTGCAGCATTCCCTCAGTACTGACCCTCTGACAGTGCAGCATTCCCTCAGTATTGAGCCTCCGACAACGCTGCACTCCCTCAGTACTGAGCCTCCGACAACGCTGCACTCCCTCAGTACTGAGCCTCTGACAGTGCTGCACTCCCTCAGTACTGAGCCTCCGACAATACTGCACTCCCTCAGTACTGAGCCTCTGACAATGCTGCACTCCCTCAGTACTGAGCCTCCGACAATACTGCACTCCCTCAGTACTGAGCCTCCGACAATGCTGCACTCCCTCAGTACTGAGCCTCCGACAATGCTGCACTCCCTCAGTACTGACCCTCTGACAGTGCAGCATTCCCTCAGTATTGAGCCTCCGACAACGCTGCACTCCCTCAGTACTGAGCCTCTGACAATGCTGCACTCCCTCAGTACTGAGCCTCCGACAATACTGCACTCCCTCAGTACTGAGCCTCCGACAATGCTGCACTCCCTCAGTACTGAGCCTCCGACAATGCTGCACTCCCTCAGTACTGACCCTCTGACAGTGCAGCATTCCCTCAGTATTGAGCCTCCGACAACGCTGCACTCCCTCAGTACTGAGCCTCCGACAACGCTGCACTCCCTCAGTACTGAGCCTCCGACAATACTGCACTACCTCAGTACTGAGCCTCCGACAATGCTGCACTCCCTCAGTACTGAGCCTCCGACAATACTGCACTCCCTCAGTACTGAGCCTCCGACAATACTGCACTCCCTCAGTACTGAGCCTCCGACAATACTGCACTCCCTCAGTACTGAGCCTCCGACAATACTGCACTCCCTCAGTACTGAGCCTCCGACAATACTGCACTCCCTCAGTACTGAGCCTCCGACAATACTGCACTCCCTCAGTACTGAGCCTCCGACAATACTGCACTCCCTCAGTACTGAGCCTCCAACAATACTGCACTCCCTCAGTACTGAGCCTCCGACAGTGCAGCACTCCCTCAGTACTGAGCCTCCGACAGTGCAGCATTCCTTCAGTACTGAGCCTCCGACAATGCTGCACTCCCTCAGTACTGACCCTCCGACAATGCTGCACTCCCTCAGTACTGAGCCTCCGACAATGCTGCACACCCTCAGTACTGAGCCTCCGACAATGTTGCACTCCCTCAGTACTGAGCCTCCGACAATGTTGCACTCCCTCAGTAAATCTGGTTATTTGACTTTCCTGTCTGCTGTGGTCTTAAATTTTCTGATTGGGCCGTGTGGAAAAAAAATGCTACATGGGTTTGGAATGGTGAATAAGGGCAGCAACGTAAGCTATTCAGAGCTGTGGAGGAGCTCCTGAAGCCAAGGTGTTTCTGATTGGTTATGTGATGAAGCAGCCCCTTCTCTGAACCTGAATTACTCTCTGGGACCTGAACAATATCATTGAGTGAAGAGGTCTGCTTGATAGAATGCCTTTCCCTGGATTGGTGATAGACCCTTCCCAAGTGTTCATGTGTCTGGACAGGGTCTGTTCATATCTCCGGATTCGGTTGTAGTCTTGGCCGGTGAAACTCTCCCTTTGACCGAATCTGACAGCCTCACGCTGAATGCAACTGACTGAAATTTCCAATGAAATGTTGGGATGAGTTTCAAACAGCTACTAAACACTGCTATAGATTGTTAAATACATGCTGCACTCTGAATCAGGGTGTTTGATAAATTGTTCTGTGAGTGAGCGTGTGTCTCGCCGATGATCTGAATCATTGTCAGCCATATCACTGATCAAATACTGAGGATTAGCTGCTTGTATTAAATTTTCTCCCTTTAACACAGCAGGAAGTCCCAGAATGCTTCATATCTGTGATATCAAAAAGCATTTGTCATCTCCGGACAGAAATGAGTTTTCAACAGAAACTCTAACAAGGAGAAGGAAGTAGAAGGCAGGAGAAGTTTCTGGTTTTCATTTTTTTATTCATTGATGGGATGTGGGTGTCACTGGCTGGGCCAGCATTTATTGCCCATCCCTAATTGCCCTTTGAGGTGGTGGGGGTGAGCTGCCTTCTTGAACCGCTGCAGTCCATGTGGTGTAGGTACACCCACAGTGCTGTTAGGGAGGGAGTTCCAGGATTTTGACCCAGCGACAGTGAAGGAACGGCGATATATTTCCAAGTCAGGAGTGACTTGGAGGGGAACTTCCAGGTGGTGGTGTTCCCATCTATCTGCTGACCTTATCCTTCTAGATGGTAGTGGTTGTGGGTTTGGAAGGCACTGCCTGAAGAGCCTTGGTGAGTTGCAGCAGTGCATCTTGTACATTGTACACACTGCTGCTACTGTGCCGGTGGTGGAGGGAGTGAATGCTTAAGGTCATGGACTGGGTTATCAATCAGGCAAGCTGCTTTATCCTGGATGGTCAGGTAAACTAGTGAAACGACCAAAGAAGTTTCCTATAGAACCCTATAAAAAGAAAGGGAATCAGAGCTTTGGGGGAGATGTAGTATAATGGGGAGGATCAGAGACTTGGGGGAGATATAATATGAGGGGTTAATTCTAACAGTGTGATATGCAAATCAGACACAGTATATACCATCAGAGGTACTGATGCAATGTCTCATGACCTTGCTGTCTCTCTTGTACAGCCTCATGTTGAGATAGAGCTCATAGAAATAGATTTACAATAAAATTAATGTTTTTCATATAGAAATAGCTTCTTGAGTGTTGTGGGAGCTGCACTCATCCAGGCAAGTGGGGAGTATTCCAACACACTCCTGACTTGTGCCTTGTAGATGGTGGGCAAACTTTGGGGAGTCAGGAGGTGAGTTACTCATCGCAGGATCCCTAAGGACCTGCCCTTGTAGTCACAGTATTTATATGGCTATCCCAGTTCAGTTTCTGGTCAATGGTAATCCCCAGGATGTTGATAGTGGGGGATTCAGTGATGGTAATGCCATTGAATGTCAAGGGGTGATGGTTGGATTCTCTCTTGTTGGAGATGGTCATTGTCTAGCACTTCTGTGGTGTGAATGTTACTTGCCACTTGTCAGCCCAAGCCTGGATATTGTCCAGGTCTTGCTGCATTTGGACATGGACTGCTTCAGTATCTGAGGAGTTGTGAATGGTGCTGAACATTGTGCAATCATCAGTGAACATCCCCACTTCTGACCTTATGATGGAAGGAAGGTCATTGATGAAGCAGCTGAAGGTGGTTGGGCCTCAGAATCAGGTTATTCATGTGCACTGCAGGATGAAATCCCAGTGAATGAAATTTTCTTCCAGAGTTGGAATTGTCCCAGAAATTGTCAAACTCTAACATTGAGTGGGGAAATCATCATGATTCATGTACGAGGACCCCCAAATCCCTCTGTGCTGCAGCTTTCTGCAGTCTTTCTCCATTTAAATACTATTCAGCTCCTCTATTCTTCCTGCCAAAGTGCATAACCTCACATTTTCCCACATTATATTCCAACTGCCAAGTTTTTGCCCACTCACCTAACCTGTCTATATCCCTCTGTAGACTCCTTGTGTCACCCTCACCACTTGCCTTCCCATCTATTTTTGTGTCATCCGCTAACTTGGCGATAGTACATTCATTTCCCTCATCCAAGTCATTAATATATATTGTAAATAATTATGGCCCCAGCACTGATCCCTGTGGCACTCCACTAGTTACAGGCTGTCATCCTGAAAATGCCCCCCTTACCCCAACTCCGTGTCTTCTATTAGTTAGCCAATCCTCTATCCATGCTAATATACTACCCCTAACACCATGGACTCTTATCTGATTAAGTAGCCTTTTGTGTGGTACCTCAAACGCCTTTTGGGAGTCCAAATATATAGGCAGGAGGGTCAGCAGGTGCACACCTTGGGGCCATCCACCCAGGTCTCTCTGAGAGTGTGCAGTCCATCCGAATCCCCTCTTCCTGAGACTCCAGCAGCTCTGCAGCCAAGGAGGTTGCTACTGCCACACAGCAGGATTCCAAAAGCTGGGGAGGCTGGGGCCTCTCCCCTGTGCACAGTGTAACCTTCGGAGCAGAATGATTGTCCAGTTTGAGTCACTGTCCAGATCAGAAACGCCTGTACCTCATGTGGCCTGTGTTTGCTGCAGGAATCTTGTACCCAAGCATCAGAGAGTTCTGTGGCGTTCTCAACACCTTCGAGGTGGGGCTTTTTTTAAAATTCGATTATGGGATGTGGGTCTCACCGGCTAGGCCAGCATTTATTACCCATCCCTAATTACCCTTGTTCAGAGGGTATTTAGGAGTCAACCCCATTGCTGTGGGTCTGGAGTCACATGCAGGCCAGACCAGGTAAGGACAGCAGATTTCCTTCCCCACATTAGTGAACAAAATCGCCAATGGTTTCATGGTCATCATCAGACTTTTAATTCCAGATTTTTATTGAGTTCAGATTCCACCATCTGCCGATATTGGATTCGAACCCAGGTCCGCAGAGCATCACCCTGGGTATGTGAATTAGCAGCCCAGTGATAATACCACAATGTCCCCCCACCAAACCCCACTCCCCACCCCATTCCTGAAATGTGATGGTGTGGTGCTGAAGGGAACAGGTGATGAAACCTGCCAAAGGATTAAGTTGTCTTAGAGTCCATGGGGCAGCTTTTGATAATAGCCTCTTCAGACAGCGTATGTGTGCTGCCCTCAGCCAGACTGGTGTCAGACATTCCCAGATGCAATGTGAAGATCTCAGGAGTGTCCTCACTGTATCTTGTCGTCATCCTCCTGGAATCTTGCGGCAATGAGGGCCTCGCGACTACGCCTGCCTCGCCTGGCCAGTGCAATGGCTTCATAGCCTGCACACTTGCCTTTTAGGATCTCAGCACCCTCATCCCCTTCGACTTGCTGCTCATCAAAGGTGTGCAGCTCTTGCAGCTCTTCATCATCCAGATCCTGCCCACTTTACATTGCCAGGTTGTGGAGTAAGCAGCAAGCCACAGTGACGCGCCACACTCTCTGGGGAGTGTACTGCAGTGCTCCACGAGATCTGCTCAGGCACCAGAACCTCATTTTCAGGATGCCAGTGGTGTGCGCAAGCAAACTCTAGGTAGCAGCATGAGCCTCGTTGTACCTTCTCTCACCAGGAGTCTGAGGCCATTGTACAGGTGTCATCAACCACGTCCTTTATAGGTAGCCCTTCTTCCCAAGAAGCCAACCCTGCATCCTGTGTGGTCCCTGGAAGATGTCAGGGATCTGAGATCTGCTGGGAATGTGCGCATCGTGGACGCTTCCGGGGTATCCTGCACACACCTGCATGATCTGCTTTTTATGGTCACAGACCAGCTGAGAGAGTGGAAGCCTTTGAGGTTCATATACTGGACTGCTTGTTGCCAGGGAGATTTAAGAACCATGCGGATGCAGTCGATGGCACCCTGTGTCTGTGGGAATTCAGAAACCTGAGCAAATCCCAAGGCTCTTGCTTCCTGGCTTGCCTGATCAAAATTGGGTGCCTTGGCAAAAAGGGCACCTGTGACCTCCTGGATACACTTGTGGGTGGAGGCTTGTGAGATCCTGCAAAGGCCCCCAGTGCAGCCCTGGAAGGAGCCAATGCCGTAGAAACTAAGCACGACTAACCAACTGCCAGTGGCAGTGGATTCTCTTTGAGCCCCCATGGTGCCAAATGCTTCAGAAGGCATATGTGCGTGACCCAGTTCCCTTGACATGCGGGCACAGGAAACCCCAGCCCAGTGCACGGGCACCACCTCCTGCACATTCTGAGCCCACAGAGAAAATTTTAAATAGTTCTTTTGGCCCTGAGCTCTACTCCCACCAGAGGCCATTCAACTGTTCAAACGGCAGCTTCTGACCATAAATTCAACTATTTCCAGCCCTGACGCATCTCCCGACTTCACCCCTACCTCAGCTTGTCTGCTGCTGAACACCTCGTCCCTCTCAGCTCAACGATTCTAACATTCTCCGGACTGGTCTCCCACATTCTACCCTCTGTAAACTTGAGGCCATTCAAAACTCAGCTACTCATGTCTTAACTCAAACCAAGTTTCCATTGCAGATCAGCATGTACTCACTGATCTACTTAGGCACCCAGTTAATTAATGCCTTGATTTTAAAATTTTAATTTCCGCTTTCAAATCCCCCCATAGCCTCGCCACTCCCTATAATACCTTTGGCCTCTTTGTGCTTACACGGAATATTTATAGAGTGTTGATATAAGGAAAGCATTAACTCTATTGTAACATCGCTTCCTATGAGTTCCATCTCAACATGAGGTTCTATAAGAGAGAGCAAGATCCTATGAAGGTGTATACTGTGTCTCATTAGCATATCACACTGTTAGAACTAACCCATCATACTACATCTCCCCACAAGTCTCTGATTTCCCTTTCTTTTTATAGGGCTGTACAGGAAACTGCTCTGTGGTTTCACTAGTCAACCTGAATGGGCCCCTCTGCTGCTTTGGAGGAGTTTGGAGTTTTGATCTCTCAGACTCTGCAGGGTAGGAGGGGGATTGGTTTATGACTCAGGTTCACCAGTCTGGTAGACATCTGGATCTCTCGGTGAATGCAGCATCTTGGAGTGTTTGAGTTGGTAAACTGCTCTAACTGTGTAGAAGATCATTTCTGTGTGTCAGCCAGTGCATGTCTGCTCCATCTCACCGTGTACTGTGCTCTGTTTGGATGAGGTATGCTCATGGATGTGGTGATGGTTCAATCACTTGTCTATAGCAAGCTCAGATCCAAACTTCCTCTCCTGGGTGGAGGTCTGGCAGGTTATGTGCCTTGTGACATTTATCAGAGTTCCATCCCCGGCTTGAACGATATTTGCCCTCTTTCTCTCCCACTTTGTCCAAGTCACCAGCCTGTACTTGCAGTGAGAAAGAGTGTGGGGGTGTAGGGGGCTGGGTTCTCAGTCTTTTTCCCATTGGGAGTCCTCAGGGTGATAAACCATCCTGGGGTGCAGGTGAACAATGGCTCAGAAGGTGTAAGCTGGATGTTATTGTTCTTCTTCAGTAATGTTTTCAATGTCTGCACTCCTCTTTCAGCTTGACCTTTAGCCTGAGGGTGTCTGGGTGAGCTGCTGGGGTTGACAAGTCCAGACGATGGGGTGAACTCTCTAAAGTATTCATTGGTCAATTGCGGTCCATTGTCTGAGATTACAAGGTCAGGGATTCCAGATGTTGTAAATGTAATCGCTGCTCCTGCAGTGTGAGCTGCTGTTGTTGGCTTCTGTCCATCTGGACCAGGAGTGTACAACAATCAACATCTTACCTCTGTGTTCAAGGAGGTCCATCCCGAGACATCCCATGGTCTTGGTGGAAAGGAAGATGACATCAACTGTTCTCTCATCTCCTGGCGATGAAGAGCACCAGTAATACAGTTTGTTATCATCCCTTCCAGTGACTTTGAGAGACCCAGCTACCAAACAGAATATCGGGCTCTGGCTCCGCATGATACTCAATGTCCTTGGTGCGATTGATGCAGCATATACCGAGTCTCAGAACTCTCGGAATGACTAATCTCTCGTCACTGATGAGTAAATTATCAAATACACTGAGGCATCCTCTCTGATCATAGTCCTGTCTGACAATGGGATTATGTGACCTGTACTTTGACCTGAACACTTCCTGCATCAGATTTCTGTGCAGCTCTGATTTCAGTCAGTTGCTGAGTTGTTGCTGGTAAAATTGTGGTTGTTGCTAATGCAACAAAAGGAACTCCATCACCTTGTTCTGGCCTTGTCCCTGTTACAACTTGCTATTCATTTACTGAGTAAAGGAGGAATATGGTGCCAGCCTCTCCTTAACATAGGTTTATTCACAAATCCCAGACAGCACAGGTACAAACTCCCTTTTCCTCCCCCGACACAGCTGGAAACCGGTTCTTATATATACTTAAGAATAATGCCCCAACCTTTCCCCAGTTAGTAACAGCTGCTCTCACTCGTACAACTAGAGGAGACAGTTCATTGTGACAGGATTGAAACAGGAACATTTGCCACTGGGGTACAGGGCATCAGCTGTGGTCTGCTGTCTTCCCAGAACGTATTCTGTCTTTGTATCAAACCTCATCATCCTCAGTCTGAATCGTTGTGCTCATGGAAGAATTTTTGCTAACTCCTTAGAATTTCAGAGTGTCAATAAGGTTTTGTGGTCTGTTTCTATCTTGAAGTGCTAACCATGAACAGCCTCCAATCTGGACACCTCTCACAGGCCTGTGTAGCAGCTAATGCTTCTTTGTCTATCACTGTATATCTGTTCAGTCTCTGTCAGTGAACAGGATGCGTAGTAAACTAGTCTACACTTTCCATCTGCCTGTATCTGAAAGAGTACAGCTCGCTCTCCTGTACAAGATGCGTCTGCAGCAATGTTAGAGAGTAGCTCAGGGTCATAGTGAGCTCAAATCTCAGGTGATAGCCGCAACTCTTTGATTTTCCCAAAACACATTGTAGTGCTTGCTCCCAGCACCAGGTATTGTCCTGTCGGAACAGCTGGTGTAGTGGCTGACTGAGGACAACGAGACTGGGCAGGAATTTGGTTTACTGTAGGCTGGAGCTCAGTTACTTTCTGGGGAATTGGAAACTCCCCAATTTCTTCTGTCTTCTGTGAATCAACACTGACACTATCCCCCACTATCAACATCCTGGGGGTTATCGTTGAACAGAAACTGAACTGAACTCACCATATCAATACTGTGGCTACAAAAGCAGGTCAGAGGCTGGGGATCCTGTGATGAGTAACTCACCTCCTGACTCCCCAAAGCCTGTCCCCCATCTACAAGGCACAAGTCAGGACTGTGATGGAATACTCCCCACTTGCCTGGATAAGTGCAGCTCCCACAACACTCAAGAAGCTCAACACCAACCAGGACAAAGCAGCCCATTTGATTGGCACCCCATCCACAAACATTCACTCCCTCAACCACCGACACACAGTAGCAGCAGTGTGTACCATCTACAAGACACACTGCAGGAATTCACCAATGCTCCTTAGACAGCACCTTCCAAACTCATGACCACTACCATCTAGAAGGACAAGGGCAGCAGACACATGGGAACACCACCACCTGGAAGTTCCCCTCCAAGCCACTCACCATCCTGACTTGGAAATATATCGGCCGTTCCTTCACTGTCGCTGGGTCAAAATCCTGGAACTCCCTCCCTAACAGCACTGTGGGTGTACCTACACCACACGGGCAGCAGTGGTTCAAGAAGGCAGCTCACCACCACCTTCTCAAGGGCAACTAGGGATGGACAATAAATACCCACATCCAATGAACGAATAAAAAAATCACTGGATGCATCCACAATATGCCCAAGGAGTTTAACAGTTGGCTGCAAGAATTTGCATTTGTTGTTGGGTGTCAGTCCTGGTGTTGTTACACAGCTCACACTCTCGTGCCATGTTCTGTCTGAGTGGATCCATGGATCAGGACATCATCCCTCTGACATGTGACTCCATCCAGTCTTTCTGGGATGTTTGACATTGTCCTCTGGAAGATTTCTGGTGCTGATGAGATGCCAAAGGGTAATCTGTTGAACCAAAACTTCCCATGCGGAGTAATGAAGGTTGTGATCATCTCTTAGACTCCTCAGGCGAACATACGAACCAGAAGCAGGATTAGGCCACTCAGATCCTCAAGCCTGCTCTGCTATTCAATAAGATCATGGCTGATCTGACTGTAACCTCCCACCTACCCCCGACAACCTTTCACCCCCTTGTTAATCAAGAATCTATCCAGCTCTGCCTTAAAAATATTCAAAGACTCTGCTTCCACCACCTTTTGTCACAACCCTCAGAGAGACAAAAGTTCTCCTCATCTCTGTCTTAAATTAGTTTATTTTTAAACAGTGACTCCTGGTTCTAGATTCTCCCACAAGAGGAAACATCTTCTCCACATCCCCCCTGTCTAGACCCCTCAGGATCTTAAAGGTTTCAATCAAGTCGCCTCTTACTCTTCTAAACTCCAGTGGATACAAGCCTAACCTGTCCAACCTTTCCTCATAAGACAACCTGCCCATTCCAGGTTTTAGCCTAGTGAACCTTCTCTGAACTGCTCCTAATGCTTTATCAAGGGGTAGTTGCCAAAACCCACTATTTGCATCTAACTTTGTGAAGATTGAACTTTCCCAATTTAGCTAAGATCCCATCCACAGACGACATAAGGTGAACTTTGCCATCAATTGTTTTGTTCACCTGGGTAAGATCTACACCAATGCTGATCAATTCATTGGATTTTGGCACTGGCAGCATCCCCGAGCGCTAGCTGGTTGGTTCTGTCACAGGCAAAGTTACCCCTTGCTTCAATATAGAGTCAAATTTCCATCTTTACTTTTAGTAAGAGTGGACCAAGAACGTTTCTGGTTGTAAACGGACACACCGGCTTTGTTTCTGGGTATAGTGATGTGGTTTGCTGTCTATAGCTTTCACGGTCCTGTGAGCTGTTGTGGGAATTCAGCTCTGCCATTTTTAACCTGATCCTCTCAGCTTCCCAATTCCTCTACTCTGAAAATCCAATGTAAATTGAGACAGGATTTTCTGTTTACCAGTGAACGCCGCTGGGTTAGAGTCACAGTTCTGTTTTCAGTGATTTCTCTCTCTCGATATTGGGGGATTACATTCGATTGCCCTATGACCTTGAGTTCTATAACTCCTGGTCAATGTAGATTTCTCTTGATGGCTGAAGCGAGCTTCTCCCCAAGAACAGCATCGGAAAGAGCCAAAACTGCTTGAAGCTCCTACCAGGATATCAGTCCTCCAGTAGTTTCCACTTGGTTCCTGGATCTCTCCAAGGAAAGAAGCCTCAGTATCATGGATATCTCCGACTTCACGGATCTTGCCATCTTTCCAAGGCTTTTCCTTGTTGCTTATTCTGTACAGGCTTCTTGCTATGGCACAAGACCTGGAAATGACCCTTCCTTCTGCAAAAATGGCTGACGGTCTCTTTGACGGGACAATTTTCCGGCCTGTGTTTTCTCCCCCCACACCGATTACAGTCAGCTGGGGGTGTTTGGTGGACCCTCTTCTTGCCTCCCCTGTTGTTTTACACCCACATCTCTGCCTTCATACTCCTCTGAGACAGTCGTTTTGGGATATGGTTCTCCCTGTCACCCCAAATTACCGATCGGTTTTGCTTCCTAAACTCAGCTTGCCTGCTTGTTGAATTGTCTTCGTAAAAGTTAAATCATCTCTCGGCTGCATGCGGCCAGACAGTGAATCATTCAAGACTCCGACAACAATTCTGTCCCTGATTGGTTCATCTTTTAAGCTGCCATATTCACAGCTCTCTGCCGGTCTATATAGATCATTGATAAATGTCTCAATACTTTCCCCTTGCCTTTGAGTATGCTAGTTAAATGTTGCTTGCTCGATAATGGTGTTCTTCCACAGATTGAAGTAAGTATCAAGGGCTTTTAATACTTCATCACATGTAACTTTTTCTTTGTTGGTCCCTGGCCTGAGTAGGATATTGTCTGCACAGTCACCCATAGTGTATAACAGCATACTGACCTGCTCACTGCTCTGCCCCACTGTGAGGCTCAATGCAGTGTGACATCTGGCAAATCTGTGGTGCCAGTTCAGCTACAATTGAGACCTGTGACTTGCCTGAAGCTTTCCAGTAATGGCAGAGACATTTCCATACTTGTTCTTTCATTCGCTGCCACCATATAATATTCTATGTCTCATTGTGCTAATACAGAATATTTACAGAGCCTGCTGAGGTAAGGGAAACACTAACTTCATTAGAACATCTCTCACTGTGAGCCACATCTCACCACCAGGTTGTACAAAGACAGGGAAAGATCATAAGACACTGTATCACTTCCTGTGATGATGTAAGCTGTGTCACATTAGCATATACAGAATTAGACTTAATCCATTATACTATGCTCCCTATCTCTGTAATCTCCTTCAGTCCTACCATCCTCCAAGATATCTGTACTCCTCTAATTCTGAAATCTTGAACATCCCCAATTTTAATCGCTCTGCACTTGGCAGCTGTGCCTTCAACCACCTGGGCCCTGGGCTCTGGATGTCCCTCCCTAAACCTGTCCACCTCTCTCTCCTCCTTTAAGATGCTCTTTTAAAATCTACCTCTTTGACTACACTTCTAGGTTCTCTGTACTACCATTTCCTCATGTGACTCAGTGTTAAATTAAGCTTGCCAATCGGCCCTGTGAAGCACTGCGGGGCACTTTGCGAAAGATGCTATATAAATGCAAGTTGTTATTATTGGCTGTGGCATGGGTGCCGATATCTTGGGTTGGATAAACAGTCCCGTTAAATCCAGTCTCACTGCCATGGATCAGAGACGGTGTGAATACAGGAAGATTGTAGAATGGAGTGAATTCAACGTGAAACTGGCCTCCAGCTTTCCAGGTAAAGGGGCCATTCACATGTCACATTTGAAGGTGTTTGGAATCTATTTTAATTTCCGGTAAGACAGAGTGTAAATGAGAGGCCTGAGGTATTTTATGCATTTCCTTTGTTTCTGCCACTTGACTCGAATATTAAGCAGCTGATCACTATTAAAAGGCTTTGTTCTGACATGATTCATCCTTTAGTCTAGTTTTTGACAGATCTTAACGCACACAGCCCAGCAGAAACTGTATTCTGGTGACTATCTACAAAGTCAGCAAGTGTTTACGGAACCACGTTCCACAATATATACACGGAGAGAGGAATTTGTAGTCAGGGGTGAGTGAGAAAGACAGTTATAATTGCAGAGTGAGAGAATCCAGCAGAGATAACCAGCTCCTGATTAGAATTTCCAGAAGGATAAAATTGTCCTTTCTTTAAAACTGGTGCCTGATTGTCACACGCATCCGATTTACACATCTAACTGATTTACACAAACACTCAGTGTACACACCTAACTGATTTACATACCCACCAATTTACATACCCGCCCGATTATCACACACACCCGATTTACTTACCCACCTGACTTACACACACACACTGATTTATGCACACAAGTTATTTACATACCTGCCAATTTACACAGCCACTAACTTACACACACACCCTATTTAAATACTCAGGTGATTTACACACTCGCCCAATTTATACAGGCACTTGGCTTACACACTCACCCAACTGACTTACACACCTTCCTGACTTACACACCCATGCAATTTACTTTTTTTTATTCATTCATGGGATGTGGGCTTCACTGGCTGGACCCAGCATTTATTACCCATCCCTAATTGCCCTTGAGAAGGTGGTGGTGAGCTGCCTTCTTGAACCGCTGCAGTCCCTGTGGTGTAGGTACACCCACAGTGCTGTTAGGAAGGGAGTTCCAGGATTTTGGCCCAGTGACAGTGAAGGAACGGCGATATATTTCCAAGTCAGGATGGTGAGTGGCTTGTAGGGGAAGTTCCAGATGGTGGTGTTCCACCCTATTTACGCACCCAGCTGACTTTCGCACCTGGTTGCTTTGCACAGCTGAAGGTAGGTTAAGCTAGGTAAAGGTGGAGGGGTAGCGCTGTTAATCAAGGGTGGCATTTGTGCAATAGTTAGAGATGACCTTGGTTCAAGAGGTCAGGATGTAGAATCAGTTTGGGTGGAGGTGAGGAATAGCAGGGGATATAAGTTAGTCATGGGAGTGGTCTACCGGCCCCCTAACAGACTACAATATAGGACAAAGTATACAAGTGGATGCGTGTGATAAGGGACAGCAATAACCATGAGTGACATTAATCTACATATAAACTGAAAAAATCAGATTAGCAGTAGCAGCCTGGATGAGGAGTTCACAATGCTTTTGAGATAGTTTCCTAGAGCAGCACATTCTGGAACCAGCCAGAGAGCAGGTTATTTTAGACTTGGTATTGTGTAACATGACAGGATTAACTAATGATCTCAGAGTGAAGGCACCCATAGTTGCAGCAACTACAATATGATTGAATTTTACATACAGTTTGAAAGGGAGAAGAGTGGGTCTAAGATGAGTATCTTAAACTTAAATAAGGGCAATGATGTGGGGATGAAAGCTGAGCTAGCTGAAGTGAGTTGGGAAACTAGGCTAGAGGATAGATCAATAGAGAAGCAGTGGCTGACATTTAAGGGGGTATTTCAGAGTATTCAGAATGAGTACATTTCTACTATAAAGAAAAATTCTAAGGGAGGACCCACCATCTGTGGTTAACTAGAGATGTTAAGGAAAGCATCAAACTTGAGGAAAAAGCATACAGCTCCACAAAGATGAGTGGCAGGACAATTGATTGGACAGAATATAAAGAACGGTAGAGAATGGCTAAAAGGTTAATCAGGAGAAAGAAATTAGAGTATGAGAGGACACCAGCTCAAAACATAAAAACAGATAGCAAGAGTTTCTACAGGCATTTAAAAAAGAAAAGAATAAATAAAACGAATAACAAAAACAGAAATGACCTTCGAGGGTCATGGGGACTCGAAACGTTAACTGTGCTCTTCTCCGCCGATGCTGCCAGACCTGCTGAGTTTTTCCAGGTAATTCTGTTTTTATTTTGGATTTCCAGCATCTGCAGGTTTTTGTTTTTGTTTTTATGTAAGTAAAATGAATGTTGGTCCTCTAGAGAGTGAGAGTGGGGAGTCAATAATAGGTAATAAGGAAATGGCAGATGTAACAAACAAATATTTTGCTTCCATCTTCACTATAAAAGATACAAAAACATTCCAGTAATAGCTGCAAATCAGGAGGTGGAAGAGAGAGAGGAGCTTGGTGAAATTCCAATCACGAGGGAAGCGCGAGGAGGAGGCAGTGGCATAGAGGTATTGTCTCTGGACTAGTATTCCAGAGACCCAGGGTAATGCTCTTGCGTTTGCAATCCCACCATGGCAGGAGGTGAAATTTCAATTCAATAAAAACCTGGAATTATAGGTCTGATGTTGTAAAAACCCTTCTGGGTCACTAATGCCCTTTAGGGAAGGAAATCTGCTGTCCTTACCCAGCCTGCTCTACATGTGACTCCAGACCCACAGCAAAGTGGTTGACTCCTAAATGCTCTCTGAACAAGGGCAGTTAGGGATGGGCAGTGAATGCTGGCCTAGCCAGCGACACCCACATCCCATGAATGAATAAAAAAAAGCAGGTACTGAGCAAATTGATGGAGCTTGGTGCTGACAAGTCTCCAGGTCCCAATGGACTACATTCTAGGGTCTTAACAGAGGCGGATAATGAGGTAGTCGATGTGCTGGTGTTAATTTTCCAAAATTCACTAGATTCTGGAAAGGTTCCATCAGACTGGGAAGTAGCAATTATAACCCCTCTATTCAAAAAGGGAGGCAGAAAACAAGAAACTATAGGGCAGTTAGCTTGACATCTGTTGTGGGGAAGGTGTTAGAATCGATCATTAAGGAGGTTATAGCTGGGCACTGAGAAACCCAAGGCAATCAGGCAGAGTCAGCATGGTTTTGTGAAAGGGAAATCATGTTTAAACAATTTATTGGAGTTTTTTGAAGGAGCCACATGCACAATAGATAAAGGGGACCCTGTAGATGTACTGTACTTGGATTTCCAGAAGGCATTTGATAAGGTGCCACATCAAAGATTATTACGGAAAATAAAAGCTCATGGTGTAGTGAGTAACATTAGCATGGATAGAAGACTGGCTGGCTGGCAGAAAGCAGAGAGTATGTATAAATGGGTCTTTTACTGATTGGCAGGATGTGACGAGTGGAGTCCCACAGGGGCCTGTACTGGGGCCTCAACTTTTTACACTTTACATCAATAACTTAGATGAGGGGAGTGAAGACATGGTGGCTAAACTTGCAGATGAGATAAAGATAGATAGGAAAGTATGACTTAAAAAGGACATGCAATTGCAGATGGATATAGATAGGTTAAGTGAGTGGGCAAAGATCTGGCAAATGGAGTTTAATGTGGGAAAATGTCAAGTTATTCACTTTGGCAGGAAGAACAAAAAAGCAGAGTATTACTTAAATGGAGAACGGCTGCATTATTCTGATGTACAGAGGGATCTAGGTGTTCCAGTACATGAGTCATAAAAAGTTAATCTGCAGGTACAGCAAGTAATTAAGAAGGCTAATGGAATGTTATCCTTTATTATGACAGGGGTTGAAGTTCCCTTGCCTGAGGCCACTTCCCCCCTTCCTCAAGCCCCAGCCCCGCAGCCATTGAAAAGCCACCCCACCTTATGGCTGGTCTGGTAGGTAGAGACTTGTCTGTGAGCCCCTCTAAAAGTGAGGTGGAGTCAGAGATCAGCAGGGTGGGATCAGACATCAGTGGGGTGGGGTCAGAGATCAGTGGGGTGGGGTCAGAGATCAGCAGGGTGGGGTCAGAGATCAGTGGGGTGGGGTCAGAGATCAGTGGGGTGGGGTCAGAGATCAGTGGGGTGGGGCCAGTGGTACCTTTGAAGTAACATTCACATGCATTTGACGTAGTTTACTTGGACAACAGAAAGGCTTTTGATAAGGTCCCGCATGGGAGACTGATAACGAAGGTAAGAGCCCATGGGATCCAAGGCAAGTTGGCAAATTGGATCCAGAATTGGCTGAGTGGCAGGAAGCAGAGGGTGATGGTCGAGGGGTGTTTTTGTGACTGGATGCCTGTGTTCAGTGGGGTTCCACAGGGATCGGTGTTGGGTCCCTTGCTGTTTGTGGTATATATAAACAATTTAGATTTGAATGTAGGAGGGTTGATCAGTAAGTTTGCAGATGACACGACCATTGGTGGGGTGGTAAATAGTGAGGAGGATAGCCTTAGATTACAGGAGGATATAGACAGACTGGTCAGATGGGCTGATTAGTGGCAAATGGAATTTAATCCGGATAAGTGTGAGGTGATGCACTTGGGCAGGACAAACAAGGCATGGGAATACATGATGAACGGTAGGATCCTGGGAAGGACCGAGGATCAGAGGGACCTTGGTGTGCATGTCCACCGGTCCCTTAAGGTAGCGGGACAGGTGGATAAGGTGGTTAAGAAGGCATAGGGGATACTTGCCTTTATTAGCCGAGGCATAGAATATAAGAGCAGGGAGGTTATGCTGGAACTGTATAAAACGTTGGTTAGGCCACAGCTAGAGTATTGTGTACAGTTCTGGAATCTGCATTATAGGAAGGATGTGATTGCACTAGAGAGAGTGCAGAGGAGATTTACCAAGATGTTGCCTGGCTGGAGAGTTTTAGTTATGAGGAGAGATTGGATAGACTGGGGTTATTTTCCCTGGAGCAGAGGAGATTGAGGGGGGACATGATTGAGGTGTATAAAATTATGAGGGGCATAGATAGGGTAGACAGGAAGGAACTTTTCCCCTTGGTGGTGGGATCAATAACAAAGAACACAGAACAAAGAAAAGTACAGCACAGGAACAGGCCCTTCAGCCCTCCAAGCCTGCGCCAATCATATTGCCCGTCAAATAAAACATTTTGCACTTTCGGGGTCCATATCCCTCTATTCCCATCCTATTCATGTATTTGTCAAGCTGTATCTTAAACACCACTATCGTACCTGCTTCCATCACCTCCTCTGGCAGCGAATTCCAGACACTCACTACCCTCTGCGTAAAAAACTTGCCCCGTACATCTCCTCTATAGTTTTCTCCTCTCACCTTAAATCTATGTCCCCTAGTAATTGACTCTTCCACCCTGGGAAAAAGCTTCTGACTATTTATTCTGTCCATGCCACTCATAATTTTGTAAACTTCTATCAAGCCGCCCCTCAATCTCCGTCACTCTAGTGAGAACAATCCGAGTTTCTCCAACCTCTCCTCATAGCTAATAACCTCCAGACCAGGCAGCATCCTGGTAAACCTCCTCTGCACCCTCTCCAACACCTCCATGTCCTTCTGGTAATGTGGCGACCAGAATTGCACGCAATATTCCAAATGTGGCCTAACCAAGGTTCTATACAGCTGCAGCATGACTTCCCAGCTTTTATACCCCTGCCGATGAAGACAAGCATGCCATATGCCTTCCTGGTTACCTTATCCACCTGCATTGTCAGTTTCAGTGACCTGTGGACCTGTACACCCAGATCCCTCTGCCCGTCAATGCATTTAAGGGTTCTGCCACTTACTGTATAATTCCTGCCTGTATTAGACCTTCCAAAATGCATTACCTCGCATTTGTCCGGTTTAAACTTCATCTGCCATTTCTCCGCCCAAGTCTCCAACCGATCTATATCCCGTTGTATCCTTTAACAATCCTCTTCACTATCTGCAACTCCTCCAATCTTAGTGTTGTCTGCAAACTTACTAATTAGCCCAGTTACATTTTCCTCCAAATCATTTATGTATACTACAAACAGTAAAGGTCCCAGCACTGATCCCTGCGGAACAACACTAGTCCCAGCTCTCCATTCAGAAAAGCACCCTTCCACTGCTACCCTCTGTCTTCTGTGACCAAGCCAATTCTGTATCCATCTTGCCAGCTCACCTCTGATCCCATGCGACTTTACCTTCTGTACCAGTCTGCCATGAGGGACCTTGTCAAAGGCCTTACTGAAATCCATGTATATAACATCCACTGCCCTTCCATCGTCGATCATCTTTGTCACTTCCTCGAAAAACTCGATCAAGTTAGTGAGACACGACCTCCCCTTTCCAAAACCATGCTGCCTCTCACTAATATGCCCATTTGCTTCCAAATGGTAGTAAATCCTGTCACAAAGAATCTTCTCCAATAATTTCCCTGCCACTGACGTAAGGCTCAGCGGCCTGTAATTTCCTGGATTATCCCTGCTACCCTTCTTAAACAATGGAACAACATTGGCCATTCTCCAGTCCTCTGGGACCTCACCCGTAGCCAGTGAGGATACAAAGATTTCTGTCAAGGCCCCAGCAATCTCCTCCCTTGCCTCCCTCAGTACTCTGGGGTAGATCCATCTGGCCCTGGGGACTTATCCACCTTAATATTCTTCAAGATGCCTAACACCTCTTTTTTGATCTCAACATGATCCAGGCTATCCACACACTCTTCCCTAGACAAATCGACCGTTATGTCCTTCCCTTTGGTGAATACTGATGAGAAGTATTCATTTAGTATCTCTCCCATTTCTTCTGGCTCCACACACAGATTCCCACCTCTGTCCCTGAGTGGGCCTACCCTTTCCCTGGCTACCCTCTTGCTTTTTACATATGTATAAAAGGCCTTGGGATTTTCCTTAATCCTGGTTGCCAATGACTTTTAATCTCACAATACCCTTCGTTATCCAAGGTTCCTGAAACTAGCCATGCTTATCCCTCATCCTAGCAGGAACATGCTGATCCTGAATTCTTATCAACTGAAGTTTGAAAGCCCCCCATATGTCAGTTGTTGATTTGCCCTCAAACATCCGCCTCCAGTCTAGATTCCTCAGTTCCTGCCCGATATTGTGATAATTATCCTTCCCCCAATTAAGCACCTTAACCCGAGGACTTCTGTTAACCAGGGGCCATAGATTTAAGGTAAGGGGCAGGAGGTTTAGAGGGGATATGAGGAAGAATTTTTTCACCCAGAGGTTGGTGGGAATCTGGAACTCACTGCCTGAAAGGGTGGTAGAGGCAGAACCCCTCATAACATTTAAGGAGTATTTGGATGTGCACTTGTGATGCCATGGCAACAAGGCTATGGGCCTAGTGCTGGAAAATGGGATTAGAATAGTTAGGTACTTGTTTGACTGGTGCAGACGCGATGGGCCGAAGGGCCTTTTTCTGTGCTGTTGACCTCTATGACTCCAAGTCTATGACCAAGGTGAATATTGCAGTGTGCTGGCAATTACCTTGGACTGGTCGCAATTAAGGTCAATCATTTGACAGCAGTCTGCACCCTCTTGATAGTTCTGCCACTTTCAATAATTGAACCTCATTTCATTGACTTGCAGCTCAATTTAATTAAAGCCGCCTGTGAATCACATTTCTTGCACCTGATCTGTATAGTCAGTCTGCTCATAGCTGGTGGAGGAATGGTTAGAGGCTATCCCATTTCTCATTCCTCTCACACTCTTTGTTTCATCCCAGACCATCTTTCAGGAAAACATATTAACGTGTTGGAATATTTTAATTCTCCAAGTCTTTCCGGGATGGGGGCATCGCTGGCTAGGCCAGCATTTATTGCTCATCCCTAGTTGCCCTTGAGGAGGTGGTGGTGAGCTGCCTTCTTGAACCGCTGCAGTCCATGTGGTGTAGGTGCAATTCTGCAATAGTTTGATACAACCAGTGGCTTGCTCGGGGCATTTCAGGGGGACAGTTAATAATCAACCCCGTGGCTGTGGGTCTGGAGTCACACATAGGCCAGACCGGGTAAGGACAGCAGATTTCCCTCCCTGAAGGGCATCAGTGACCCAGATGGGTTTTGACTCTTCTGAGCAACCAGTTAAACTAAATTAAAAAAATGAAAGCAGCCCCTTAAAGGGAAACTGCAAAAAGAAAAACTAATTTTAAAGGAAACTTACAAACATCAAATCAAAATGTGATTAAAGGGGTCAATAAAACCCCAGCCCCCGCAATGCCCATCGGGCATGGAAGGTTTCGAGGGTGCCAGCAGACAACGCCTGCTCCTCCTCCAGGGACACCCGGCCGAGATCACAGCCACAAAGAGTCGGGTGGGATGACCCGCTCGATGGCCCGCTGCCTGGACCGGTAGGGGCCAATTTGGCCAGGCCCAGGAGCAGGTTCAGGAGGAGGTCCTCCACCCTCCCGGCCCCCTACCCTCACACTCGGTGTAAAGCTCGGGTTGAGGGATGACTTTCAAGAGATCGCAGCGAGACAGCTGCTCTGCCACGTACAAAACCCTGAGCCAGAATCAGGTCGTCTCTGAATAATTTAGCACCAGGTTCCCCACGGACATGCTGTACATTAACAGGAGAGAGCCGGCACCCATCCAGCCCCACTCCAACAACTCAATAACCTTCATTAACCAGAGCAGCTTTTTAATTCCAGGTGTATTTAACTAATTGAATTTAAATTCCCTCAGCTGCCGTGTTGGGATTTGAATGTTGGGAACAATACTGAAGGCCCCTGGATAATGAGTCCAGTAACATAACCACTACACCCCCCTCTCCCTTCAATCTGGGTCCACTTATACAACCACTACACCCCCCCTCCCTTAAATTGACACAATCATTCCGGTAACAAGGACAAAGCTGGGAAGAGCTGCTACAGGTGGATGATTGGGGCTGGAGACAGGCTGGACAGTGGCTCCTGAGAGGCCACAGGGTGTAGCCAGACCGCATGGGGAATCATCTCCCAGGGATTTTCCTGCTCGGAGAATGTTAGTCCCCTGCAGAGTTTAGATGTGAACAAGGTGAGAACTTTAAACCAGCAAGATTGAACAAACAGCGAGGCTCTATGAAGCTGATAGGTGAATATCGCTGAATATCACCTCCGACAGTGCAGCACTCCCTCAGTACTGACCCTCCGACAGTGCAGCACTCCCTCAGTACTGACCCTCTCACAGTGCAGTGCTCCCTCAGTACTGACCCTCCGACAGTGCAGCACTCCCTCAGTACTGACCCTCTGACAGTGCAGCACTCCCTCAGTACTGACCCTCCGACAGTGCAGCACTCCCTCAGTACTGACCCTCTCACAGTGCAGCACCCCCTCAGTACTGACCCTCCAACAGTGCAGCACTCCCTCAGTACTGACCCTCCAACAGTGCAGCACTCCCTCAGTACTGACCCTCTGACAGTGCAGCACTCCCTCAGTACTGACCCTCCGACAGTGCAGCACTCCCTCAGTACTGACCCTCCGACAGTGCAGCACTCCCTCAGTTCTGACCCTCCGACAGTGCAGCACTCCCTCAGTACTGACCCTCCGACAGTGCAGCACTCCCTCAGTACTGACCCTCCGACAGTGCAGCACTCCCTCAGTACTGACCCTCTGACAGTGCAGCACTCCCTCAGTACTGACAGTGTGAAATCATTTCCCTTTCAGGGTTTTATTGGACTGTGTTGGCCCCGTCCTACAACTGTTCAGCTAGGTTATACAATGGTTCATACATCATGAGGCCATTTAGTCTGTGCTGGTCTTGCTGGCTGTTCTGTGAGTGTAACTCAGCGGCCCCCACTGCCGCTGCTGCTCCTGTGGTCCTGCAAATTTGTTCGCTTGAGATAATTCTCTAAGTGTCTTTGACAGTGACGTCAGTAGACTCTCAGACAGTGCTGTCGTTTCTGCTGCGCGTGAGCCTCTGTCACCCGCTGTTCATCCCACCCTATCACCCTGTCCTCCACACCCTCTCTGCCTCACGTGTTTACCCAGCTTCCCCTTAAGTGTATTGATATGATTCACCTCAACCACTCCCTGTGGGAGCGAGTCCCACGTTCTCCCCACTCTCCGGGTAAAGAAGTTCTTCCTGAGTTCCCGATTGGAATTATTAGTGACTATCTTACGTTGCTGTCCTCTGGTCCTGGGCTCCTGTTTAAGTGGGAACATTGCTTTTAGTGTCCACCCTATCCAAACCCTGTCAGAGTTTTAAAAGCCTCTGTCAGATCACCCCACTCAGCCTTCTCTTTTCTAGCGAGCAGAGCTCCGGCATGTTCAATCTTTCCTGATTTACATTCCCTGTCTGCAGTGTTTACCTCTGGTGAAGTATGACAGACCCCGAGCGTTTCACAGACCCCTCGGAAATTAGCCAATTGAAACCAGCGTTGTATTCTGACCATATTTATAATTCCCTCAGTCTGTCAGTCTGTCGGGCATGGACCATCAATTAGAGAACATGCTCCAAGACAGAGAAATGAAATTCTCTCCCCCATATAAAGTACTGACTCGAGTTTACTATGTGGTCCAGTCCCTACAGGAGGTAGCAAACTGACAGGCCAGGAAATAAAAGGCAGACTTACAGTTCTACAGGGTCTCGCACAGGAGGAGCCCCCCAAAACTGCTGCACCGTCAGGGAAATGCTTTGAAACTGCAATTGCTGTTGTATTGTAGGAAACATGCTAACTAATTTGTGCACAGAAAGACTCCAAACACCAGAGCGTCATATTGACCAGATCTTCTGTTCAGTCATGTTGGTTGAGGGATCAGTATTTGTCAGTACACCGGGGACAGATACCCCACCCTTGAATCTTGCTGAAAAGAGAGTAATGTTGTTGAAGCTTTTCACTTTACACTCATCAGGACAAACACAAGAATGCCAAATTTCAAACAGTCACCACAATTTATACCACAGGAGAAAAGGGTGCCGATTTATTGGCAATCAACTTTGATTGGTCGAGGCTTTGCCATGGAGAAAGTAACGGGGAACTGTAGGTTCCCCAATCTCCCCGGGTAATTCAAAAAGGAGAAAGACTTGAGCATGTTCCTATTGGTTGCTGAGTTTGGGCCCCTGCATGTGAGTGTCTGTCACTTGCAGCAAGTGTAAATGAGTCATGTTGTGAGCTCAACTGATTATCTTACATTAGTTGTTAGTGTACTGACTACCGCACTCAGGGTTACTCAGCAGGTACTGACCAATCAGCGAATCTGCTGAGTTTCCTCAAAATAGAGGCCAAGGGATATTTCACTCCCACCTGACGGTACAGCAGTCCCTCAGTACTGACCCTCTGACAGTGCAGCACTCCCTCAGTACTGACCCTGTGACAGTGCAGCACTCCCTCAGTACTGACCCTCTGACAGTGCAGCACTCCCTCAGCACTGACCCTCTGACAGTGCAGCACTCCCTCAGCACTGACCCTCTGACAGTGCAACACTCCCTCAGTACTGACCCTCTGACAGTGCAGCACTCCCTCAGTACTGACCCTCTGACAGTGCGGCACTCCCTCAGTACTGACCCTCTGACAGTGCGGCACTCCCTCAGTACTGACCCTCTGACAGTGCGGCACTCCCTCAGTACTGACCCTCTGACAGTGCGGCACTCCCTCAGTACAGACCCTCTGACAGTGCGGCACTCCCTCAGTACTGACCCTCTGACAGTGCGGCACTCCCTCAGTACTGACCCTCTGACAGTGCGGCACTCCCTCAGTACTGACCCTCTGACAGTGCAGCACTCCCTCAGTACTGACCCTCTGACAGTGCAGCACTCCCTCAGTACTGACCCTCTGACAGTGCAGCACTCCCTCGGTACAGACCCTCTGACAGTGCAGCACTCCCTCAGTACAGACCCTCTGAAAGTGCAGTACTCCCTCAATACTGACCCTCTGACAGTGCAGCACTCCCTCAGTACTGACCCTCTGACAGTGCAGTACTCCCTCAATACTGACCCTCTGACAGTGCAGCACTCCCTCAGTACTGACCCTCTGACAGTGCAGCACTCTCTCAGTACTGACCCTCCGACAGTGCAGAACTCCCTCAGTACTGACCCTCTGACAGTGCAGCACTCCCTCAGTACAGACCCTCTGACAGTGCAGCACTCCCTCAGTACAGACCCTCTGACAGTGCAGCACACCCTCAGTACTAACCCTCTGACAGTGCAGCACTCCCTCAGTACAGACCCTCTGACAGTGCAGCACACCCTCAGTACTGACCCTCTGACAGTGCAGCACTCCCTCAGTACTGACCCTCTGACAGTGCAGCACTACCTCAGTACAGACCCTCTGACAGTGCAGCACTCCCTCAGTACTGATCCTCTGACAGTGCAGTACTCCCTCAATACTGACCCTCTGACAGTGCAGCACTCCCTCAGTACTGACCCTCTGACAGTGCAGCACTCCCTCAGTACTGACCCTCTGACAGTGCAGCACTCCCTCAGTACTGACCACCTGACAGTGCAGCACTCTCTCAGTACTGACCCTCCGACAGTGCAGAACTCCCTCAGTACTGACCCTCTGACAGGGCAGAATTCCCTCAGTACTGACCCTCTGACAGTGCAGCACTCCCTCAGTACAGACCCTCGAACAAGCCAATCAGATCTGCTGCCTGTATGACATCATCCTGAGGCTTTGGATCGTGACTGGAACTCAGGGCTGGGGTCAGTGATGGTGGGATGGTGATTCGGAGGGCAGGAGTCACAGGGCAAGGGTATTGGGAGGTGGGCAGCAAGGGTGGGGGTTGTTGTCCTGAGCAGACATCCCCCTCCCATTGCCAGGCCCCTCAATCAGGCAGTGAGTGCCCCTTGAACGAGGGAGCAGACCACCTCATCCACTACCCCCCTCCCCCTCAACTCCCCCCACCCCCCCCTCCCCCCTCCACCCCCCCACCCAACCCACCCCCCCCCCCCATCCAGAAACCCACAAGCAGCCACACGCGTGGTTCCTTTTCCAGACATCATTTTTCCCACCCAGCACCCACCACCCCCACTGGGGGATGCGAGCAGCGGTGGGATTAGCCCCTTTGGAGGGCATTCGTTGCATCAGCGGGGGAAAGCTGGAAATATCCGGAAAGTCCTTCGGAAACCCCCCCACCCAGACAGCTCTCAGCAGGAAACTCATACCTGCTCAGGCAAGATTCGAAAACTGTGCATTTTCTACATCTCATCCGCTTAATCAGGCAGCAGGACGCCCTCTACCATCCTCCCGCCCAAATAAATACCCCCCCTGCACCCCACCCCACCCCTGCCAACAGCAGATTCCAGTCTCTCGTTGAGAAGCAGCCAACACACGAAGGATATGGTCAGGAAATGGTTCAGTCTGAGGGCAAGTGCAAAGATCTTTCACTGAATCTGTCATCTGTCAGATAGAGTTAAAGAGTGGGTGTGTTGGTTGTGTGAGGAGAGTGACTGACATTAAACAGAGGGACCAGCGTTGTACCTGAGTCAGCCACATGTCACATTTACTCTCAATCTGATGATCACCACTGACTCTCTGCAAACACTTGATCTTCATCTGCAGCTCCTGGTTATTTCTGTTTCCAGAGGTCTGCCCGAACTGGAGTGTCACCATGTCCGCGCTGTCACCAGATACCACCCGCGAGCCATCTGGGAGTTACCCCTAGGGGAGGCGGGGGGGGGGGTGAAAGGGGGCAGCATTAGCAGACCACTGCCCCCCCCCCCCCCCCCCCCCCCCCCCACTAACCATCCTCCTTTGTAAACCCTGGGCCCTGTCTGTTCTCTCAGGTGGACGTTAAAGATCACGGAGTCACTATTTTGAAGAGGAGCAGGGGAGGTCTTGCCGGGACCCTGAGGCCAAGGCTTAACTCCCAGCCAACATCACCCAAAGAGATTGCCTAGCCATTGTCACGCGGCAGTTCATGGGATCTTGCTGTGCACAAATTGGCTGCTGCGTTCCCCACCTTACATCAGTGAGTACACTTCAAGGCAAGGATTCCATTGGCTGCGAAACGCTTTGGGGCATTCTGAGGTTATGGAAGGCGCTATAGAAATGCAAACTCTTTGTTCTTTATTCTGTGTGTCCGGCTCAGGACTGGATTTTGCTCAACTGCTGGTGTTGGGGGAATTGTAACCTGGACCAAGTCACAGTGTCGTATCGGCCAATTCTTATCCATCCCTCACAACTTCCCCTTCTCCGCAGAGTTGGGTAAGAGGCATCTACTCTGATGTTGCCCAAATTCAGATTTGTCCAGGGTTTTCCGGGATTTTCAGTACTCGGACCCGCTCCAGATCCTGACGTCCATGGAACACTTCCAAATTCTCAAAGGGTTGAGGAAGCGGGGCAGGGCACAGGCTGGCATCAGTGACCAGGGGGAGATGGTGGCATGGTGGGAATGTCACTGGGCTAGTAATCCAGAGGCCCAGGATAATGCTCTGGGGCCAGGGGTTCAAATCCCACCATGGCAGCTGGTGGAATTTAAATTCACTTAATAAAACCTGTAATATAAAGTCAGACTCAGCGATGGTGACCAGTGACCATTGTCACCAAAACCCATCTGGGTCACTAATGTCCTTTAGGGAAGGAAATCTGTCGTCCTTACCCGGTCTGGCCTACATGTGACTCCAGGCCCACAGCAACGTGGGTGACTCTTAAATGCCCACTGACAACAGCCCAGCAGGCCACTCAGTCCAAGGGCAATTAGGGATGGGCAGGAAATGCTGCCTTGCCAACAACGACAACGTCTTGTGAAAGAATAAAGACATATTGAAGTGGAATGTCAGGGAAACTGACAGACCATGTAACCAATCAGGCTTCAGGGAAACTGACAGACCATGTAACCAATCAGGCTTCATTAAAAGTGAAAAGTAGCAGTAATCCTATGAGGAAAGGTTGGACAAGCTGAGTCTGTATCATAGAGTCATAGAGTCTACAGCACAGAAAAAGGCCCTTCGGCCCATCGAGTCTACACCAGTCAAACAAGTACCTAACTATTCTAATCCCATTTTCCAGCACTAGGCCCATAGCCTTGTATGCCATGGCATCGCAAGTGCACATCCAAATACTTCTTAAATGTTATGAGGGTTTCTGCCTCTACCACCCTTTCAGGCAGTGAGTTCCAGATTCCCACCACCCTCTGGGTGAAAAAATTCTTCCTCACATCCCCTCTAAACCTCCTGCCCCTTACCTTAAATCTATGCCCCCTGGTTATTGATCCCTTCACCAAGGGGAAAAGTTCCTTCCTGTCTACCCTATCTATGCCCCTCATAATTTTATACACCTCAATCATGTCCCCCCTCAATCTCCTCTGCTCCAGGGAAGATAACCCCTGTCTATCCAATCTCTCCTCATAACTAAAACTCTCCAGCCCAGGCAACATCCTGGTAAATCTCCTCTGCACTCTCTCTAGTGCAATCACATCCTTCCTATAATGCGGATTCCAGAACTGCACGCAATACTCTAGCTGTGGCCTAACCAGCGTTTTATATAGTTCCAGCATAACCTCCCTGCTCTTATATTCTATGCCTCGGCTAATACAGGCAAGTATCCCATAAGCATTCTTAACCACCTTATCTACCTGTCCCACTACCTTAAGAGACCCGTGGACATGCACACCAAGGTACCTCTGATCCCCGGTACTTCCCAGGGTCCTACCGTTCATCATGTATTCCCGTGCCTTGTTTGTCCTGCCCAAGTGCATCAGCTCACACTTATCCGGATTAAATTCCATTTGCCACTGATCAGCCCATCTGACCAGTCTGTCTATATCCTCCTGTAATCTAAGGCCATCCTCCTCACTATTTACCACCCCACCAATGGTCGTGTCATCTGCGAACTTACTGATCAACCCTCCTACATTCAACTCTAAATCATTTATATATACCACAAACAGCAAGGGACCCAACACCGATCCCTGTGGAACCCCACTGGAGTTTAGAAGAATGAGAGGTGATCTTATTGAAACATATAAGACCCTGAAGGGACTTGACAGGGTGGATGCTGAGAGGCTGTTTCCCCTCGTGGGACAGACTAGAACCAGGTTTAAAAATAAGGAGTCTCACATTTAAGACCAAGATGAGGAGAAATCCTTTCTCTCAGAGGATCGTGAGTCTTTGGAACTCTCTTCCCCAGAGAGCGGTGGAGACAGGGTCATTGAATATTTTTAAGACAGAGGTGGATAGATTCTTGACTAACAAGGGGGTCAAAGGTTATCGGGGATAGGTGGAAATGTGGAGTGGAGGGCCCAATCAGATCAGCCATGATCGTATTGAGTGGTGGAGCAGGGTAGAGGGGCTGAATGGTCTACTCCTGCTCCTGATTCATGTGTTCGTATGTAACCATTGCATCAGCTGTCACTGGAATACTGATCTTGTGCCTCACATCTGAACTACATAAAAAACCCTCCAGTTTCCTGCAGTAGTGAACCTGGTGTAAATTGCATCGTTTTAGGTGCCAGTCTCCCCACTGCTCATGTACTCCAGAATTTCCTGAATTTCTAAGCAGAGCTAGGTGGTCCACCGTGTCTGTGTGACTCTTTGAAAGAGTTATCCAGTTAATTCACACTCCCTATTCATTCCCCATATCTCCACAAATCTTCCCCCTTCAACTATTTATCCAATTCCCCCTTTTGAAAGCTCCTATTGAATCTGCTTCCTCCCCACTTTCAGGCAGCACCTTCCAGATCTCAACAAGTCGCTGTGTAAATTCTCCTCATCTCTCTTTCTGTTTCTTTTGCCAATTCCCTTCAATCTGTGTCCCCCTGGTTACCAACCCTGCTGCCCTGGAAACAGTTTCTCCTTATTGACTCTATCAAATCCCTCATGATATCAAAAGCCTCGATTAAATCTCCCCCTTAACCTTCTCTGCTATCAGGAGAACAATCCCAGGTTTTCCAGTCTCTCCACACCTCCTCTGTCAGGAGAACAATCCCAGCTGTAAGTGGCCGATTGTTTGAACCTCTTGTTTGTTGTGGTTCCAGCAGTTTGATTCAGTAAACCCCCCCTGCCTCACGTATCGATTGCTTGGTTCATTAGTAATTAGCCTGGGGTTAATTCAAAGTGCAAACTGCAGTGATTGAAAATGATGAAATGGAAAGGAATTGGAGAGGATTTTATGGTGTTGAGGGCTTTTTTCCTCATTTAGAAAAGATGGACTCACATGAAGTAGTTCAATTTATTTAGATTCACTGTTCTAGGTTGACTGATTAGATTAGGAAGGTTAAGGAAGCAGTTTAAATCCTGCCGGTTCTGTATTGGACACGGGAACCATAGTAAGACACCTGGCCAAAGTAATCACTCTGGCAAATAATCTTAATTAAGGATAATCACACAAACAATCCCAACGTCATTAAATTGACAGAAGAGAGGGGTTATAAACATCAGGGGAGATTGAACAAAGTGGGGCTGTTTTCTCTGGGAAAGAGAAGACTGAAGGGGATCTAACAGATCTTTCAAATTACGCAAGGTTGTGATTGGGTAAAAGTAGAGAAGATATTACTTGTGACACAGAGATCAGAGTTAGGGGCCAAGACAGTCACTGATAAATCCAGTGGGGATTCAGGGGAAGTGTCCTTACCCAGAATATGGAGCTCGCTCCCACGGGGAGCAGTTCAGGTGAATAGGATTTCAGTTTCATCCAGATTGGAACAAACAGTTTGGACAGACAGATCATCAATAGTTTTAGTAATTTAACTGTTAAAGGTGAGTGCTCGAAAAATTCCATCAACAATGTCTCTGTAGAATCCTCCGATTCAATGGGAGGAGTGTCTACAAACATTAGTGCACTCCCTGATTCAGCCCCACAAGCATAACTCCTGCAGAACCAACTCCGATGGACTGGACACTGTGTCCAGACGGCTGGAAACCACCTCCCCGTCAGGTCCTGTTTTCTCAAATGGCCAACAATCTAGGGAAGGATAAAGAAAACGCTTCCTAGACATTCTGAGGCTCTCCTTGAGTGCAGCAGCATTGACAGTAATGACAGGGAAGAGATCACTACCCATCATTCAAGATGACAGGTTGTCCATCAAGCTGCGTCACACTGAGTCCCAACGTCTTAGTGATGAGGCAGAGCAGCGTCAGAGGAGGACAGAAAAGGAAGCAAATCCCTCACTCCGGATCCCACTGCCTTATGGGATGTCCTAATCCACTTGCCTGGATGAGTGCAGCTCCCACAACACTCAAGAAGCTTGACACCATCCAGGACAAAGCAGCCCCACTTGATTGGCACCACATCCACAAACATTCACTCCCTGCACCACCGACACACAGTAGCAGCAGTGTGTACCATCTACAAGATGCACTGCAGGAATTCACCAAGGCTCCTTCGACAGCACCTTCCAAACCCACGACCACTACCATCTAGAAGGACAAGGCCAGCAGACACATGGGAACACCACCACCTGGAAGTTCCCCTCCAAGTCACTCACCATCCAGACTTGGAAATATATCGCCGTTCCTTCACTGTCGCTGGGTCAAAATCCTGGAACTCCCTCCCTAACAGCACTGTGGGTGTACCTACACCACATGGACTGCAGCGGCTCAAGAAGGCAGCTCACCCCCACCTTCTCAAGGGCAACTAGGAATGGCCAATAAATGCTGGCCCAGCCAGCGATGCCCACATCCCATGAATGAAAAAACAAATTCTTTCCCATCCCTAATTACCCCTTGAGAAGGTGGTGGTGAGCTGCCTTCTTGAGCCGTTGCAGTCCATGTGGTGTAGGTACACCCACAGTGCTGTTAGGGAGGGAGTTCCAGGATTTTGACCCAGCGACAGTGAAGGAACGGTGATATATTTCCAAGTCAGGATGGTGAGTGGCTTGGAGGGAACTTCCAGGTGGTGGTGTTTCCATCTATCTGCTGCCTTTGTCGTACTAGATGGTAGTGGTCGTGGGTTTGGGAGTGTTTAATGGGGACAGTGTAGAGGGAGTTTTATTCTGTATCTAAACCCGTGCTGTACCTGTCCTGGGAGTGTTTGATGGGGACGGTGTAGAGCGAGCTTTACTCTGTATCTAACCCCGTGCTGTACCTGTCCTGGGAGTGTTTAATGGGGACAGTGTAGAGCGAGCTTTACTCTGTATCTAACGCCATGCTGTACCTGTCCGGGGAGTGTTTGATGGGGACAGTGCAGAAGGATCTTTACTCTTTATCTAGCCCCATGCTGTACCTGTCCAGAGAGTATTTGATGGGGACAGTGTGAAGGAAGCTTTACTCTGTATCTAACCCCGTGTGTACCTGCCCTGGGAGTGTTTGATGGGGACAGTGTAGAGGGAGATTTACTCTGTATCTAACCCCGAGTGTACCTGCCCTGAGAGTGTTTGATGGGGACAGTGTAGAGGGAGATTTACTCTGTATCTAACCCTGTGCTGTACCTGTCCTGGGAGTGTTTGATGGGGACAGGATAGAGGGAGCTTTACTCTGTATCTAATCCCGTGCTGTACCTGTCAAGTGAGTGTTTGATGGGAACAGTGTAGAGGGTGTTTCACTCAGTATCTAATCCCACTCTGTACCTGCCCTGGGAGTCTTTGATGGGGACAGTGTAGAGGGAGCTTTACTCTATATCTAACGCCGTGCTGTACCTGTCCTGGGAGTGTTTGATGGGGACAGTGCAGAAGGATCTTTACTCTTTATCTAGCCCCATGCTGTACCTGTCCAGAGAGTATTTGATGGGGACAGTGTGAAGGAAGCTTTACTCTGTATCTAACCCCGTGTGTACCTGCCCTGGGAGTGTTTGATGGGGACGGTGTAGAGGGAGTTTACTCTGTATCTAACCCCGAGCTGTACCTGTCCTGGGAGTGTTTGATGGGGACAGTGTAGATGTAGCTTTACTCTGTGTCTAACCCTGTGTTGTACCTGTCCTGGGAGTGTTTGATGGGGACGGTGTAGAGGGAGCTTTACTCTGTGTCCAACCCCGTGCTGTACCTGTCCTGGGAGTGTTTGATGGGGACAGTGTAGAGGGAGATTTACTCTGTATCTAACCCCGTGCTGTACCTGTCCTGGGAGTGTTTGATGGGGACAGTGTAGATGTAGCTTTACTCTGTGTCTAACCCTGTGTTGTACCTGTCCTGGGAGTGTTTGATGGGGACAGTGTAGAGGGAGATTTACTCTGTATCTAACCCCGTGCTGTACCTGTCCTGGGAGTGTTTGATGGGGACAGTGTAGAGGGAGATTTACTCTGTATCTAACCCCGTGCTGTACCTGTCCTGGGAGTGTTTGATGGGGACGGTGTAGAGGGAGCTTTACTCTGTGTCTAACCCCGTGCTGTACCTGTCCTGGGAGTGTTTGATGGGGACAGTGTAGAGGGAGCTTTACTCTGTGTCTAACCCTGTGTTGTACCTGTCCTGGGTGTGTTTGATGGGGACAGTGTAGAGGGAGCTTTACTCTGTATCTAACCCCGTGCTGTACCTGTCCTGGGAGTGTTTGATGGGGACAGTGTAGAGGGAGATTTACTCTGTATCTAACCCCGTGCTGTACCTGTCCTGGGAGTGTTTGATGGGCCAGTGTAGAGGGAAATTTACTCTGTATCTAACCCTGTGTTGTACCTGTCCTGGGAGTGTTTGATGGGGACAGTGTACAGGGAGCTTTACTCTGTATCTAACCCCGTGCTGTACCTGTCCTGGGAGTGTTTGATGGGGACAGTGTAGAGGGAGATTTACTCTGTATTTAACCCCGTGCTGTACCTGTCCTGGGAGTGTTTGATGGGGACAGTGTAGAGGGAGCTTTACTCTGTATCTAACCCCGTGCTGTACCTGTCCTGGAAGTGTTTGATGGGGACAGTGTAGATGTAGCTTTACTCTGTGTCTAACCCTGTGTTGTATCTGTCCTGGGAGTGTTTGATGGGGACAGTGTACAGGGAGCTTTGCTCTGTATCTAACCCCGTGCTGTACCTGTCCTGGGAGTGTTTGATGGGGACAGTGTAGAGGGAGATTTACTCTGTATTTAACCCCGTGCTGTACCTGTCCTGGGAGTGTTTGATGGGGACAGTGTAGAGGGAGCTTTACTCTGTATCTAACCCCGTGCTGTACCTGTCCTGGAAGTGTTTGATGGGGACAGTGTAGATGTAGCTTTACTCTGTGTCTAACCCTGTGTTGTATCTGTCCTGGGAGTGTTTGATGGGGACAGTGTACAGGGAGCTTTGCTCTGTATCTAACCCCATGCTGTACCTGTCCTGGGAGTGTTTGATTGGGACAGTGTAGAGGGAGCTTTACTCTGTATCCAACCCCGTGCTGTACCTGTCCTGGGAGTGTTTGATTGGGACAGTGTAGAGGGAGCTTTACTCTGTATCTAACCCCGTGCTGTACCTGTCCTGGGAGTGTTTGATGGGGACAGTGTAGATGTAGCTTTACTCTGTGTCTAACCCTGTGTTGTACCTGTCCTGGGAGTGTTTGATGTGGACAGTGTAGAGGGAGATTTACTCTGTATCTAACCCCGTGCTGTACCTGTGCTGGGAGTGTTTGATGGGGACGGTGTAGAGGGAGCTTTACTCTGTATCTAACCCTGTGCTGTACCTGTCCTGGGAGTGTTTGATGGGGACGGTGTAGAGGGAGCTTTACTCTGTATCTAACCCCGTGCTGTACCTGTCCTGGGAGTGTTTGATGGGGACGGTGTAGAGGGAGCTTTACTCTGTATCTAACCCAGTGCTGTACCTGTCCTGGGAGTGTTTGGTGCTGCCTCTAACTTTTTGAAATAACTAATATTTATTCTGATTAGTAAGTTTAAAATTCAGAAAAAAGTTCCAACATGCACACAGGAGCAGAAACCAGCGTCACTGTGTATATTAACAATGTGACTAATACACTTGGTGACATACAGTCATCAAAGAAATGGATCAACGATTGTGGAAGTAGTTAGTGTGGGTGGTTAGATTGCTACTTGCAAACTGATTAAAATGACATCTC
>JANJGN010000011.1:3671653-3704153 GCA_026770705.1 Isurus oxyrinchus
GCCAGTCATGGTGACTGTGAAGCTGACAGATTGAAAAAAAAACAACCAACTGGTTCACTAATGCCCTTTAGAGAGGGAAATCTGTCATCCTCACCCAGTCTGACCTACACGTGACTCCAGTCCCACAGCTGTCTGAAATGGCTGAGAGAGCACCTCAGTTTATGCAAACTCTATGGCTATCTCCCGGGGAGAGCAGCTGCACACTAAATGCCAACATCCTCAGGCTGAGGGTCACTGAGGAAAAGAGAAGATTTTCAATAAATTTAAAACTTATCTCAGTGAAGCAGAAAATGGCCAAAGATGAGGGACTTCTGTGGCCTGTCTACATGGTCTGTCCATGGAAATTAACGGAGAAATTTATTAATGTCTGTAAGAAACAGTCAGTCTACTGCAGAGAAAATAATTTACTCCAAAATGAACTACTTGGGCTGTGTGTCTGTGCCTTGCTGCTGGTATTGAGGAAGGTCAGTTATTGTCCACCTTCCAATGCTGGCTGGCAATTGTCAACATCGGCCCAAGGAGGGTGATGGCGATTTGGACTAATGTCCAAACTCCATGACAATGAATGACATTGTAGCACTCTGTCAGTACTGACCCTCTGACAGTGCAGCACTCCCTCAGTACTGACCCTCTGACAGTGCAGCACTCCCTCAGTACTGACCCTCTCACAGTGCAGCACTCCCTCAGTACTGACCCTCTGACAGTGCAGCACTCCCTCAGTACTGACCCTCTGACAATGCAGCACTCCATCAGTACTGACCCTTTGACAGTGCAGCACTCCCTCAGTACTGACCCTCTGACAGTGCAGCACTCCCTCAGTACTGACCCTCTGACAGTGCAGCACTCCCTCAGTACTGACCCTCTGACAGTGCAGCACTCCCTCAGTACTGACCCTCTGACAGTGCAGCACTCCCTCTGTACTGACCCTCTGACAGTGCAGCACTCCCTCAGTGCTGACCCTCTGACAGTGCAGCACTCCCTCAGTACTGACCCTCTGACAGTGCAGCACTCCCTCAGTACTGACCCTCTGACAGTGCAGCACTCCCTCAGTACTGACCCTCTGACAATGCAGCACTCCATCAGTACTGACCCTTTGACAGTGCAGCACTCCCTCAGTACTGACCCTCTGACAGTGCAGCACTCCCTCAGTACTGACCCTCTGACAGTGCAGCACTCCCTCAGTACTGACCCTCTGACAGTGCAGCACTCCCTCAGTACTGACCCTCTGACAGTGCAGCACTCCCTCAGTACTGACCCTCTGACAGTGCAGCACTCCCTCAATACTGACCCTCTGACAGTGCAGCACTCCCTCAGTACTGACCCTCTGACAGTGCAGCACTGCCTCAGTACTAACCTCTGACTGTGCAGCACTCCCTCAGTACTGACCCTCTGACAGTGCAGCACTCCCTCAGTACTGACCCTCTGACAGTGCAGCACTCCCTCAGTACTGACCCTCTGACAGTGCAGCACTCCGTCAGTACTGACCCTCTGACAGTGCAGCACTCCCTCAGTACTGACCGTCTGACAGTGCAGCACTCCCTCAGTACTGACCCTTGGACAGTGCAGCACTCCCTCAGTATTGACCCTCTGACAGTGCAGCACTACCTCAGTACTGACCCTCTCACAGTGCAGCACTCCCTCAATACTGAACCTCTGACAGTGCAGCACTCCCTCAGTACTGACCCTCTGACAGTGCAGCACTCCCTCAGTACTGACCCTCTGACATTACAGTTCTCCCTCAGTACTGAACCTGCGACAGTGCAGCACTCCCTCAGTACTGACCGTCTGACAGTGCAGCACTCCCTCAGTACTGACTCTCTGACAGTGCAGCACTCCCTCAGTACTTACCCTCTGATAGTGTGGCACTCCCACAGTACTGACTCTTTGACAGTGCAGCACTCCCTCAGTACTGATCCTCTGACAGTGCAGCATTCCCTCAGTACTGACCCTCTGACAGAGCAGCACTCCCTCAGTACTGACCATCTGACAGTGCAGCACTCCCTCAGTACTGACCCTCTGATAGTGCAGCACTCCCTCAGTACTGACCATCTGACAGTGCAGCACTCCCTCAGTCATGCACATGGACTGCCTGCCTGGACTAAGCTGTCAGACAGGAGGGTTTCACTACTTCAGCTACGAAGGCATACGTCATGATAAGACTTGCAATGTCAGACTTTGGATCAGTTGAAGCAATGTCTGTTTGTGGCAATGGTACAAGCTGTGGTGGAACACCAACATTACCTCATAGCCAATTCCCAACTTCAACAGAGTAAAGCTGAGTGAGTCTGGACATCGAGCAATTGGCATCTAGGGGTAGAGATGTTCTGGATAACTCTCACACACCTGGGACCAAATCATATTGCACAGAGGGCTTACCCGCTTGGCAGTGGAGCACCCCTTCTGAAACTGTGAGTGCAGTTTCCGCAGCCTGTGTTCCTACCTCTCACTGTGATAAACATCGGCTCAGATACAAGATGGTTAACTTCCTGCTGAGCAATGAAAAACCTTCTGAACCTTTTTAGCAAAAACAAGAATGATTTTCTCTGGAATGTGAGTCGGAGACGGGGTAATAGCTGTGATACAGCTGAGGAGCTATTTATTCTTTGATCCTGCCACCTTCTGCTTTTCTCAAAATGGTATTTAATTTGGAGAAAAACACTGTCGAGTCTGGCAGTGTGTTGGATGAGATGAGCGAGTGCTGTCCTGAGTACTGATGAGAGAGACAGAAAGTCCCGCATTTATACCACGCTCCATCGAAACATCAGAGACTCACAATCACGGCGCCCCACAATCAATAAAAACCATCTCTGCATCTGCCAGGATGAAAGAACCTGCCATTATATAGCGCCTCTCCTCTCCACAGCTCCCACCTTTTATGTTCATTCAGTGGCAAGGGTGACATTTACAGAGCATCCCTCTGGCCCGGCGATGTTTTCATCAAACTGAGAGGCTCGTCCGGCCATTTAAGAGTCGACCCCATTGCTGGGGGTCTGGAGTCACGTGTAGTCCAGACCAGGTAAGGACGGCAGATTTCCTTCCCTAAGGGGCGTTAGTGACCCAGACGGGTTTTTACAACAATCAAACAGCTTCAGAGTCACGCTCACCCACAGCAGTTTTATACTTCCAGAATTTTTAAACAGAATTTAATTTTTTGACCAAGCCGGGAGGAATTTGGATTCAGGCTTTGTGGATTTAGTCCAGGCCTCGGAGTGACTCATGCAGTCAGATGACCGCAAAGCGACTCGCAGCCACTGAAGTACTTTCAGTACTCGAAGCCTGGCCCTGTTGTAATGTAAGAAACAGGACAATGCAATATGTGCACAGCAAGATCCCACAAGCTGCAAGAATCAGATCATTGGTTTTAATGACGTTAATTGTGGGATAAATATTGCTCAGGACACCAGATACAAACCCCTGCTCTGCACTGAAATAGTGGCTGTGAGATCATTTACATCCACCTGGGAGCGAAGGCAGCACCTCATGTTTACCAAGCAAAAGACAGCACTCCCTCAGTACTGACCCTCTGACAGTGCAGCACTCCCTCCGTACTGACCCTCTGACAGTGCAGCACTCCCTCAGTACTGACCCTCTGACAGTGCAGCACTCCCTCAGTACTGACCCTCTGACAGTGCAGCACTCCCTCCGTACTGACCCTCTGACAGT
This sequence comes from Isurus oxyrinchus, assembly GCA_026770705.1. Lineage (NCBI taxonomy): Eukaryota > Metazoa > Chordata > Chondrichthyes > Lamniformes > Lamnidae > Isurus > Isurus oxyrinchus. The sequence goes on from JANJGN010000011.1 coordinate 3,675,317, forward strand.
GCAGCACTCCCTCAGTACTGACCCTCTCACAGTGCAGCACTCCCTCAGTACTGACCCTCTGACAGTGCAGCACTCCCTCAGTACTGACCCTCTGACAGAGCAGCACTCCCTCCGTACTGACCCTCTGACAGTGCAGCACTCCCTCCATACTGACCCTCTGACAGTGTAGCACTCCCTCAGTACTGACCCTCTGACAGTGCAGCACTCCCTCAGTACTGACCCTCTGACAGTGCAGCACTCCCTCAGTACTGACCCTCTGACAGTGCAGCACTCCGTCAGTATTGACCCTCTGACAATGCAGCTCTCCCTCAGTACTGACCCTCTGACAGTGCAGCACTCCCTCAGTACTGACCCTCTGACAGAGCAGCACTCCCTCCGTACTGACCCTCTGACAGTGCAGCACTCCCTCCGTACTGACCCTCTGACAGTGCAGCACTCCCTCAGTACTGACCCTCTGACAGAGCAGCACTCCCTCCGTACTGACCCTCTGACAGTGCAGCACTCCCTCCGTACTGACCCTCTGACAGTGTAGCACTCCCTCAGTACTGACCCTCTGACAGTGCAGCACTCCCTCAGTACTGAGCCTCTGACAGTGCAGCACTCCCTCAGTACTGACCCTCTGACAGTGCAGCACTCCGTCAGTATTGACCCTCTGACAATGCAGCTCTCCCTCAGTACTGACCCTCTGACAGAGCAGCACTCCCTCAGTACTGACCCTCTGACAGTGCAGCACTCCTCAGTACTGACCCTCTGACAGTGCAGCACTGCCTCAGTACTGACCCTCTGACAGTGCATCACTCCCTCAGTACTGACTTTCTGACAGCGCAGCACTGCCTCAGTACTGTCCCTCTGACAGTGCAGCACTCCCTCAGTACTGTCCCTCTGACAGTGCAGCACTCCCTCAGTACTGACCCTCTGACAGTGCAGCGCTCCCTCAGTACTGACCCTCTGACAGTGCAGCATTCCCTCAGTACTGACCCTCTGACAGTGTAGCACTCCCTCAGTACTGACCCTCTGACAGTGCAGCACTCCCTCAGTACTGAGCCTCTGACAGTGCAGCACTCCCTCAGTACTGACCCTCTGACAGTGCAGCACTCCGTCAGTATTGACCCTCTGACAATGCAGCTCTCCCTCAGTACTGACCCTCTGACAGAGCAGCACTCCCTCAGTACTGACCCTCTGACAGTGCAGCACTCCTCAGTACTGACCCTCTGACAGTGCAGCACTGCCTCAGTACTGACCCTCTGACAGTGCATCACTCCCTCAGTACTGACTTTCTGACAGCGCAGCACTGCCTCAGTACTGTCCCTCTGACAGTGCAGCACTCCCTCAGTACTGACCCTCTGACAGTGCAACACTCCCCCATGTACACTCTCCCCTATCACTGACTCTACTGACTGAATCCCTGGGCACAGCCCAGGGGGTGGGGACGTGGAGGGTGATGGAGAGGGGCTGGGATAACGGGAGAATTTAACCTGCAACCTCCTGACATCCCTGGGGTAGACACAGACAGCTCAATATCAGAGCAGAACCTTGGAGAGGGGAGTGGGGATCTCCTTGTATCTGCCCTGCACATCCCGACTTCCTCCTGTGCCTGCATCAGCTCTCCAATCTCTTCCAAACAGACTGAGCCAACAATTTATATTTCTATAGCGCCTTTAACATCATAAAACATCCCAGGCCACTAAATCTGACATCAAACTCTGGAGGGAGATATTAGCACAAATGAGCAAAACCTTGGCCCAGGATTTCTGTAGGGTCTGGCACATATAGGATTATTGTGGGACTGAGTACAGTACCGCCCACATAATGATGTAAGAGCACATGACCCGCACCCAGAGTCAGTCTCATGTTGGACAGAGGTGTGTGTACCAGCAAGCATGGAGATATCTCCTAGCTTGTACCCTTTACTGTATATGTGTACATAGTTCTACTAGTTAATAAAGACTTACAGTTGACCTACGTATGACTACGAAGACTTCTTCAGACCTACTGAACTTTAACCAATAACTTACAATAATTTCAAGGAGTGAATTAAAGGAGGAGAGAGGTCGAGAGATGAAGAGGTTTAGGGAGGGAGACTCCAAGCCTGAGACCTACACTGATATCCCTCTGGGAACTGATTGGTGTTGGCCAGAAACAGGAACCAGTGTTTATGAATTTGTTGATAGTTGTACAACAGCACAATTTCATTTTCCAACTTCAATTCACCAACCCCGCCCCCCACTCACCTTCTTACCACAAATCAGTTTCACCTCTAATTCCTCCTTGTGGACAGTGGGTGGTCACCCTGACCTCCCCTCCCCAGTCCTGTCCAGCAGGAGCAGGACCACTGGCTGATTCTCATTACCCTGGGCGAATCTGGCCAGACGACTCCCCGACCGACAGGGACTGTAGGATTCACACAGTCACCCTGCCCCCCACCCCCCCCCCCCCCCCCCCCCCCCCCCCCCCCCCCCCACCCCCCACCATCCCTGTGCTCAGGCCCTTGTTGTAGGGATTAGGGAGCAAGTGAATGAGACCCAGGTTGGGAGGTGGGGGGATTGGTCTGGGCTTCTCTGCTCAATATCCACACCAAGAGTTAAAATTGAATCCATAAAATGCCCTCACTGACAGGAGCAGCTGCTGATCCCCATTCCACAGGTTCGGACTGTCCGAGTGTCCATCGCAAGTGATTTGGGTTTTAAATTTCCAGTTGAACGCTCGGGGCGAGTTCCTGAATTTCACCGAAACTTCTCTGTCCGACCCTTAACCCCTTCCATAAATCAGAACAGAAAACACTGGAAAAGCTCAGCAGCTCTGGCAGCCTCTTCAGCTTGATCTCTTTCCATATTGGATTTCCAGTGTCTGCAATGTTTTATCTCCCTGTCCATTTCCTGTTATTTATGGATTAATAAAACCTGCAAAGTAACAATTCCATCGACATCAGGAATCAGGATCCAGGGGAAGAGCCGACAAATTCATCACTGACAAAACACGAACGACACACACCCCCCCAAAACACAGCCCACACACACCCCCCCAAAACACAGCCCACACACACCCCCCCCAAAACACAGCCCACACACACACACCCCCCCAAAACACAGCCCACACACACCCCCCCAAAACACAGCCCACACACACCCTCCCAAAACAAAGCCCACACACACCCCCCCAAAACACAGCCCACACACACCCCCCCAAAACACAGCCCACACACACCCCCCCCCAAAACACAGCCCACACACACACACCCCCCCAAAACACAGCCCACACACACCCTCCCAAAACAAAGCCCACACACACCCCCCCAAAACACAGCCCACACACACCCCCCCAAAACACAGCCCACACACACCCCCCCAAAACACAGCCCACACACACACCCCCCCAAAACACAGCCCACACACACCCCCCCAAAACACAGCCCACACACACACCCCGAAAACACAGCCCACACACACCCCCCCAAAACACAGCCCACACACACACCCCCCCAAAACACAGCCCACACACACCCCCCCAAAACACAGCCCACACACACCCCCCCAAAACACAGCCCACACACACACCCCCAAAACACAGCCCACACACACACCCCCCCAAAACACAGCCCACACACACACCCCCAAAACACAGCCCACACACACCCTCCCAAAACACAGCCCACACACACACCCCCAAAACACAGCCCACACACACCCTCCCAAAACACAGCCCACACCCCCCCCAAAACACAGCCCACACACACCCCCCCAAAACACAGCCCACACACACCCCCCCAAAACACAGCCCACACACACCCCCCAAAACACAGCCCACACACACACCCCCAAAACACAGCCCACACACCCCCCCAAAACACAGCCCACACACACCCCACCAAAACACAGCCCACACACACCCCCCCAAAACACAGCCCACACACACCCCCCCAAAACACAGCCCACACACACCCTCCCAAAATACGGCCCACACACCCCCAAAACACAGCCCACACACACACACCCCCCCCCAAAACACAGCCCACACACACCCCCCCAAAATACGGCCCACACACACCCCCCCAAAACACAACCCACACACACCCCCCCAAAACACAGCCCACACACACCCTCCCAAAACACAGCCCACACACACCCCCCCAAAACACAGCCCACACCCCCCCAAAACACAGCCCACACCCCCCCAAAACACGGCCCACACACACACACCCCAAAACACAGCCCACACACACACCCCCAAAACACAGCCCACACACACCCCCCCAAAACACAACCCACACACACCCCCACAAAACACAGCCCACACACACCCTCCCAAAACACAGCCCACACACACCCCCCCAAAACACAGCCCACACCCCCCCAAAACACAGCCCACACCCCCCCAAAACATGGCCCACACACACACACCCCAAAACACAGCCCACACACACACCCCCAAAACACAGCCCACACACACCCTCCCAAAACACGGCCCACACCCCCCCAAAACACAGCCCAAACACACACGCCCCCCAAAACACAGCCCACACACACCCCCCCAAAACACGGCCCACAGCCCCCCCAAAACACAGCCCACACACACCCTCCCAAAACACAGCCCACACACACCCCCCCAAAACACAGCCCACACCCCCCCAAAACACAGCCCACACCCCCCCAAAACATGGCCCACACACACACCCCCAAAGCACAGCCCACACACACCCCCCAAAACACAGCCCACACACACCCTCCCAAAACACAGCCCACACACACACCCCCCCCAAAACACAGCCCACACACACCCCCCAAAACACGGCCCACAGCCCCCCCAAAACACGGCCCACACACACACACACCCAAAACACGGCCCACACACACACACCCCCCAAAACACTGCCCACACACACCCCCCAAAACACAGCCCACTCACACACCCAAAACACGACCCACACACCCCCCAAAACACAGCCCACACACCCCCCCAAAACACAGCCCACACACACCCTCCCAAAACACAGCCCACACACATCCCCCAAAAACACAGCCCACACACACACCCCGAAAACACAGCCCACACACACACCCCCAAAACACAGCCCACACACACCCCCAAAACACAGCCCACACACACCCCCCAAAACACAGCCCACACACACCCCCAAAACACAGCCCACACACACCCCCCCAAAACACAGCCCACTCACACACCCAAAACACGACCCACACACCCCCCAAAACACAGCCCACACACCCCCCCAAAACACAGCCCACACACACCCTCCCAAAACACAGCCCACACACATCCCCCCAAAACACAGCCCACACACACACCCCGAAAACACAGCCCACACACACACCCCCAAAACCCAGCCCACACACACCCCCAAAACACAGCCCACACACACCCCCCAAAACACAGCCCACACACACCCCCAAAACACAGCCCACACACACCCCCCCAAAACACAGCCCACACACACACCCCCAAACACGGCTCACACGCACCCTCCCAAAGCACAGCCCACACACACACTCCCAAAACACAGCCCACACACACCCCCAAAACACAGCCCACACACACCCCCCAAAACACAGCCCACACACACCCCCAAAACACAGCCCACACACACAATCCCAAACACAGCCCACACACACCCCCCAAAACACAGCCCACACACATACCCCCCAAAACACAGCCCACACACACCCCCCCAAAACACAGCCCACACACACCCCCCCAAAACACAGCCCACACACACACCCCCAAAACACAGCCCACACACACCCCCAAAACACAGCCCACACACACCCCCAAAACACAGACCACACACACCCCCCCAAAACACAGCCCACACACACACCCCCAAACACGGCTCACACACACCCTCCCAAAGCACAGCCCACACACACACCCCCAAAACACAGCCCACACACACCCCCAAAACACAGCCCACACACACCCCCCAAAACACAGCCCACACACACCCCCAAAACACAGCCCACACACACCCCCCCAAAACACAGCCCACACACACACTCCCAAACACAGCCCACACACACCCCCCAAAACACAGCCCACACACACACCCCCCAAAACACAGCCCACACACACCCCCCCAAAACACAGCCCACACACACCCCCCCAAAACACAGCCCACACACACACCCCGAAAACACAGCCCACACACACACACCCAAAACACAGCCCACACACACCCCCAAAACACAGCCCACACACACCCCCCCAAAACACAGCCCACACACACCCCCCAAAACACAGTCCACACACACACCCCAAAACACGGCCCACACACACCCCCAAAACACAGCCCACACACACCCCCCAAATCAATTGTTGTAAAAACCCATCTGGGTCACTAATGTCCTTTAAGGAAGGAAATCTGCTGTCCTTACCTGGTCTGGCCTACATGTGACTCCAGACCCACAGCAATGGGGTTGACTCTGAAATGCCCTCTGGAATGGCCAAGCCAGACACTAAAAAGTCTAAAAGGAATGAAACCGGACGGACCACCCGGCATTGACCCAGGCACCGGAAACAACAACGGCAAACTCAGCCCTGTCAACCCTGCAAACTCCTCCTTACTAACATCTGGGGGCTAGTGCCAAAATTGGGAGAGCTGTCTCACAGACTAGTCAAGCAACAGCCTGACATAGTCATCCTCACGGAATCATATCTTACAGATAATGTCCCAGACTCGACCATCACCATCCCTTGGTATGTCCTGTCCCACCGGCAGGACAGACCCAGCAGAGGTGGGGGCACAGTGGTATACAGTCAGGAGGGGGTTGCCCTGGGAGTCCTCAACATTGACTCCGGACCCCATGAAGTCTCATGGCATCAGGTCAAACATGGGCGAGGAAACCTCCTGCTGATTACCACGTACCGCCCTCCCTCAGCTGATGAATCAGTGCCCCTCCGTGTTGAACACCACTTGGAGGAAGCACTGAGGGGGACAAAGGCACAGAATGTATCCTGGGTGGGGGACTTCAATGTCCATCACCAAGAGTGGCTCGGTAGCACCACTACTGACTGAGCTGGCTGAGTCCTAAAGGACATAGCTGCTAGACTGGGTCTGCAGCAGGTGGTGAGGGAACCAACAAGAGGGAAAAACATACTTGACCTCATCCTCACCAACCTGCCTGTCACAGATGCATCTGTCCATGACAGTATCGGTAGGAGTGACCACTACACAGTCGTTATGGAGACGAAATCCCGCCTTCACATTGAGGATAACCACCATCATGTTGTGTGACACTACCACTGTGCTAAATGGGATAGATTTTGAACAGATCTAGCAACTCAAGACTGGGCATCCATGAGACACTGTGGGCCATCAACAGCAGCAGAATTGTACTCAGACACAATCTGTAACCTCATGGCCCAGCATATCCCCCACTCTACCATTACCATCAAGCCAGGGGATCAACCCTGGTTCAATGAAGAGTGCAGGAGGGCATGACAGGAGCAGCACCAGGCATACCTAAAAATGAGGTGTCACCTGGTGAAACTATAACACAGAACAACTTGCATATCTAACAGCATAAGCAGCAAGTGATAGACAGAACTAAGTGATACCACAACCAACGGATCAGATCTAAGCTCTGCAGTCCATAGAATCATAGAACGATAGAAAAGTTACAGCACAGAAGGAGGCCATTCAGCCCATCTTGTTCATGCCAGCCCAAGGACACCCAGATGCCCTTTCTAATCCCACCTTCCTGCACCCGGCCCATAGCCCTGCAGCTTACAGCACTTAAGGTGCAGATCCAGGTACTTTTTAAAAGAGTTTAGAGTTTCTGCCTCTACCACCAACTTGGGCAGCGAATTCCAGACACTCACTACCCTCTACGTAAAAAAGCTCTTCCTCATGTCCCCCCTACACCTTCTGCCACTTATCTTGAATCTATGTCCCTGGTTCTAGAATTCTCTACCAAGGGAAACAATTTTATCCTGCCCACTCTATCTATTCCCCTCATAATTTTGTACACCTCAATCAAGTCACCTCTCAGCCTTCTTTGTTCCAAGAAAAATAACCCCAACCTATCCAATCTCTCCTCGTAGCTACACTTTTCTAACCCTGGCAACATTCTTGTAAACCTCCTCTGCACTCTCTCCAGATCTATTACATCCTTCCTGTAATGTGGTGATCAGAACTGCCCACAATACTCCAGTTGTGGCCTCACCAGTGTTTTATACAATTCCAACATTATATCCTTACTTTTATATTCTATACCTCTGCCAATGAAGGAGAGCATTCCATATGCTTTCTTTACAACCTTGTCTACTTGAACTGCTGCCTTCAGGGACCTGTGTACTTGTACGCCAAGATCTCTCACTTCATCTACCCCTCTTAGTATATTCCCATTTATTGTGCAATCCCTGTAACTGTTTGACCTCCCTAAATGTATGACCTCACACTTCTCTATGTTAAAATCCATCTGCCACTTTACCGCCCACTCCACCAACCCATCTATATCGTTTTGGAGATTATGGCTATCCTCTACACTATCCACTACTCGGCCAATCTTTGTGTCATATGCAAATTTCCCAGTCGTGCCCCCCACGTTCACATCCAAATTGTTAATATATAACACAAACAGCAAGGGTCCCAACACCGAGCCCTGTGGAACACCACTTGAGACAACTTTCCATTCGCAAGAGCATCCATCTATCATTACCCTTTGTTTCCTGTTACAGAGCCAACCTTTTATCCAGTTTGCCACATGACCCTGAATCCCATGGGCTTTTACTTTCCTGACCAATCTGCCATGTGCGTCCTTGTCAAATGCCTTGCTTAAATCCATGTACACAACATCCACTGCACTACCTTCATCAACCCTTCTTGTCACTTCCTCAAAGAATTCAATCAAATTTGTGAGGCAAGACCTTCCTTTAACAAATCCATGCTGACCATCCCTGACTAGTCCATGTCTTTCCACATCACAGTTAATCCTATCTCAGGATTGATTCTACTAATGTGCTCACCACTGATGTAAGACTAACTGGCCTATAATTGTTTGGCATTTCCTTTGATCCCTTTTTAAACAATGGAACTACGTTTGCATTTCTCCAGTCCTCCGGTACCTCCCCTGTATCTAGTGAAGATTGGAAAATCATCCTCAGAGCATCTGCTATCTCCTCCCTGACTTCCTTCAGCAGCCTCGGAAACAATCCATCTGGCCCTGGTGACTTATCAACTTTCAAGGATTTCAACCCTTCGAGTACTTAATCTCTCTCTATGACTATTCTGTCCAATATCTCGCAGTGTTCCTCCTGGACTACTATATCTACATCTTCCCTTTGTAAACATGGAGACAAAATATTCATTCAAAACCCTTCCCACAGCCTCTGCATCTACACACAAGTTTCCATCTTCATTTCTGATAGGTCCCACTTTTTCCTGAACTAACCTTTTAGCATTAATGTATTGGTAAAACATCTTTGGGTTATCTTTAACTTTACTTGCTAATCTTTATCGTGCTCTCTCTTTGATTTCCTTATTTCCTTTTTTACTTCGTCCCTGCACTTCCTATATTCGTCTAGGTTCTCTGCAGTGCTTAGTTCTTTGTGCCTGTCGTACGCTTTCTTTTTCTGTTTGATCTTCCCCTGTATCCCTCTAGACAACCAGGAGGGTCTAGATTTGACAGTACCACTCTTATTTTTGTAGGGGATATGTCTACTTTGTACAATTAGGATCTCGCTTTTTAGTGTCTCCCACTGGTTTTCCACTGTTTTATCCTCCAGCAGTGCTGTCCAGTCCACCTCAGCCAAGTCCCTTCTCATTTCTGCAAAATTTGCCTTCCCCCAGTTCAAGAATTTTACTCCTGCCTTATCTCTGTCCTTTTCCATGGTAATGCTAAATCTAACTGAACTGTGATCACTGTCCCCGATATGGTCGCCAACTGTCACTTCACCCACTTGCCCTTCTTTGTTCCCCAAGACTAGGTCTAGAATTGCATCTCCTCTCGTTGGGTTTGTCACTAATTGGTTGAAAACATTTTCCTGAACACACTGCATGAATTTTTTTCCCTCAGTGCCCCTTATATTGTTTGAATCCCAGTTGATATTAGGATAGTTGAAGTCTCCGACTATTATTGCCCTCTTGTTCTTACAAGCAGAAATTTGCCTACGTATTTGTTCTATCTCCCTTTCACTATTTGGGGGTCTGTAGTATAGTCCCAGTAGTGTGACTGCCCCTTTTTTATTTCTAAGCTCAGTCCATAAAGCCTCATCTGTTGACCTACTTAGCATATCATCCCTTCTCACAACTGGAATTGATTCTTTAACCATTAGTGCTACCCTCCCCTCCTTTTTTATCTTCTACTCAATCGTGTCTGAAGACTCTATAACCAGGGATATTAAGCTGCCAGTTTTGTCCCTCCTTTAGCCAGGTCTCCATTATAGCAATGACATCCTGCTGCCATGTGTCTACCTGTACCCTTAACTCATCTACCTTGTTTGTAATACTCCTTGCATTGAAGTATAAACAGCTTAACCCTGTCAATTTCCCTTGCTGGACACTTTTTAAACTTTGCTTCTCCTGTAACTTCATGTCTATCACAACGTCCCTAGCTAATGTTCTACCTCCATTTTTCTGATCTGAGTCTGACCTATCTGATCCTACTCCTGGGATCCCAACCCCCTGCCACACTAATTTAAATACTCCCCAGCAGAACTAGCAAAAGCCCCCGCAAGGACACTGGTCCCAGCTCTGCCTGGGTGCATCCTTTCCAATTTATACAGGTCCCACCTTCCCCAGAACCGGTCCCAGTGCCTCAAGAATCTGAATCCCTCCCGGCTACACCATCTCTCCAGCCACGTGTTCATTTGGTCTATCCTCTTATTCCTGCTCACTAGCACGTGGAACTGGGAGTAATCCTGAGGTTACTACATTTGAGGTCTTGCATTTTAATTTATCTCCTAACTTCCTGTACTGAGCTTGCAGGTCCTCATCCCTTAATTTACCTGTGTCGTTGGTACCAATGTGTACCACAACCACTGGCTGTTACCTTCCTTCCCCAGAATGTCCTGCAGCTGCTCCGTGACATCCTGGACCCTGGCACCAGGGAGGCAACATACCATCCTTGATTTACGTTTGCGGTCACAGAAGCGTCTGTTTGTGCCCCTAACTATTGGGAGTCCCCTATCACTATAGCCCTGCCACTTGTTTCCCTCCCAGCCCTCTGAGCTGCAGAGACACCCACGGTGCCGTGAACTTGGCTGTTGCTGCTTTTCCCTGAGAGACCATCCCCCCCCGCCCCAACACTATCCAAAGTGGTTTCTCTGTTAGAGAGCCACATCCAGTAGTGAATGGTGGTAGGGGATGCAATTGGAGGTGGTGGTGTCGTGGTAGTGTTGCTGGAATTAGTAATCTTGAGGCCCAGGCTGATTCCTTGTGGGCTACAGGTTCAAATCCCACCACAGCAACTGGTGGAATTTGAAGTAAGTCTGTGGAAGAGGTTTCTGGTGGACTGGGTGTGAGTGAGGAGCTGGTCACCGCCATATTAGGTGGGAGGCCTCTGGGAGATTGAGTTCATATTGAAATTTTTAAACGAAGAAAGATAAAGATTGGTGTCAACGTGAGCTGGGAGGTGTTTGTGAATTGTAAAAAAAAAATGTTAGTTATTTAATAAAACCTTCAGGAGACCTCATTCTGCCCGTGGATGAGGTTCCCTGAAAATTGGGAAGGCTTCTCTTGCCCCCCGCCAGCCCCTGTTAATTATCTAAATGAGTTTCCGAATGGCCTTAACGGGCCTTTGACAGTTTGGCGGGTGCACAGTCGCCTTCAGTGCAAGTCCAGCCGAACGAAAGATTGGAACGACGCGTGGTGACACTGGGACACACACCCAACATCGCCTCGCATCAGTTTACACATCAGCATGTGGGACCCACCCTCACTCACTGACATTGAAATTCTGACCCTGGAATTAAAAGCTAATCTCAGTAATGGTGACCAGGAAACTCTCATCGACCGTCATAAAACCCATCTGGGTCACTAATATCCTTTAGGGAAGGAAATCTGCCATCCTTACCCAGTCTGGCCTACATGTGACTCCAAACCCACAGCAATGGGGTTGATTCTTAACTGCCCCAGAGAGGTCAGTTCAAGGACAATTAGGGATTCAAAGAATAAAGAGGTGGAGGCTCCATAAATATCAGTGATGGGGGGGGTGCACAGCACATCAGGGCAAAAGATAAGGCTGAAAAAATTGCTTTATATTCTTCAGCTAGAAGTGCTGAGATCCATCTCAGCCTCCTCCGGAGGTCCCAGCATCACAGATGCCAGTCTTCAGCCAATTCGATTCACTCCACATGATATCAAGAAACAGCTGAAGGCACTGGATACTGCAAAGGCTGTGGGCCCTGACAATATTCCAGCAATAGTACTGAAGACTTGTGCTCCAGAACTTGCTGTGCCCCTAGCCAAGCTGTTCCAGTACAGCTACAACACTGGCATCTACCCGGCTATGTGGAAAATTGCCCAGGTATGTTCTGTACACAAGAAGCAGAACAAATCCAAACCGGCCAATTACTGCCCCATCAGTCTACTCTCCATCATCAGTAAAGCAATGGAAGGAGTCATCAACAGTGCTATCGAGCAGCACTTGCTTAGCAATAACATGCTCTCTGATGCTCAGTTTGGGTTCTGCCAGGGCCACTCAGCTCCTGACCTCATTACAGCCTTGGTTCAAACATGGACAAAAGAGCTGAACTCCAGAGGTTAGGTGAGAGTGACTGACCCTGACATCAAGGCAGCATTTGACTGAGTGTGCCATTTTTCTTTATTCTCTAATGGGATGTGAGTGTCGCTGTTAGGGAGGGAGTTCCAGGATTTTGACCCAGCGACAGTGAAGGAACGGCCGATATATTTCCAAGTCAGGATGGTGAGTGACTTAGAGGGAAATTTGCAGGTGGTGGTGTTCCCATCTATCTGCTGCCCTTGTCCTTCTAGATGGTAGTGGTCATGGGTTTGGAAGGTGCTGTCAAAGGAGCCTTGGTGAATTCCTGCAGTGCATCTTGTAGATGGTACACGCTGCTGTCACTGTGTGTCGGTGTGGAGGGAGTGAATGTTTGTGGAATGGATGCCAATCAAGCAGGTTGCTTTGTCCTGGATGGTGTCAAGCTTAATGAGTGTTGTTGGAGCTGCACTCATCCAGGCAAGTGGAGAGTATTCCATCACACTCCTGACTTGTGCCTTGTAGATAGTGCACAGGCTTTGGGGAGTCAGGTGAGTTACTCTCTGCAGAATTCCCAACCTCTGACCTGCTCTTGTAGCCACAGTATTTATATGGCTAGTCCAGATCAGTTTCTGGTCAATGGTAACCCCCAGGATGTTGATAGTGGGAGATTCAGTGATGGTAATGCCATTGAACATCGAGAGGTGATGGTTGGATTCTCTCTTGTTGGAGATGGTCATCACGTGTGTGGTGTGAATGTTACTTGCCACTTGTCAGCCCAAGCCTGGATATTGTCCAGGTCTTGCTGCATTTGGACATGGACTGCTTCAGTATCTGAGGGGTTGCGAATGGTGCTGAACATTGTGCAATCATCAGTGAACATCCCCACTTCTGACCTTATGATGGAAGGAAGGTCATTGATGAAGCAGCTGAAGATGGTTGGGCCGAGGACACTACCCTGAGGAACTCCTGCAGTGATGTCCTGGAGCTGAGATGACTGACCTCCAACAACCACAGCCATCTTCCTTTGTGCTCGGTATGACTCCAACCAGCGGAGAGTTTTCCCTCTGAGCCCACAAGTGGAAACATCATCCCAGTAACTACCCCATCGAGTGCCCTCAGGATTTTACATGTTGCCGGCAAGTATCTGGTGGTCAGACATGTAAAGGCTGCCACTTCTGCTGTGAAAGGTTTTGTCTCTGTGTACTGGGTAATTGTTGGGTATCCTGGACAGGGTATCAGCCAGAGTCTGCTCTTTACCCTGTATCTACTCCATGGTGGTGTTGTATCGCATGAGTCGAAGTTGGAATCATTGAATCCTGAGTGGCATCTTCATGATTTCTCTTATGTTTAACAACGTTACTAATGACTTGTGATTGGTTTCAATCTTAAAGTGGAGGCCCAGCACATAGTCAGAGAATTTCTCCAAGTTGCTGCAAGGGTTTCCTTTCCGATCACATTATAGTGATGTTCAGTCTTGGACAATGACCTGGACATAGCAAACAGATCTCCTTTTGCCATCAGTTTGGGCTTGAATCTGATTCTGCTCCCAATCCTGCTGCAGGTGCATTGGCTGGAACACTCATGGGAAACTCTGGCTCGTAGTGGGCTGGGACCTCTGAGGATGTTAACATCCTATTTAATATGCTCAAATGACAGCTGCTGTTGCACAGTCCAGCTCTTCACCTACTCCTGTTCCGAAAGATATCCCAGGGCTTCATTTATCCGGGCTGAAATGTGCCTAGTTGGTTAACCCTGGCCATAAACCTTAGGAGATCTGTAACATTCCTAGGTGGTGGATATTCCCTTATTAACTTTGTTTTTGAGGGTCCACAGTGACCCCGGCTGCTTGTAAACTGTCCCCTAGGAACTTTACTGTGGGCCTAGAAAACTCACATTTGTCAGTGGGTGTGAAGTCAGCTTCTGACAGTGTGAGGAAGATCTCCCTGACCTGTTTGTGCTGTTCCTGTTTCATTGGCCCATGGATCTAGATATTGTCCATATGGCAGGTAACTCAGTGCCCTGAAATATGTTGGACATTGCCCTTTGGAATAATTCAGGTGTTGACATGGTGTTGAATGGCAGATGGTTAAAGCTGTGCTCTCCGAAGGGCATTTTAAAATTAGTTAAGATCTCCAACTCTTGTTCCAATGGCAGCTGCCAAAACTCATTGTTGATGTCACATTTGGTGAAGATGGTGCTCCTGGCAATCTTTACCAAATGCTCATCCACCAACACCATCGGATGTATTTCTCTTTGAATGGCCTTGTTGAGATGTGTTAGATCAACCCAGGTACAAATGGAGATTAGGGACCAGAGCCACACCAGTTAACCACCCGAATGGTTTAGTGAAATAACCCCTTGTTGCAGCTTGGCCTGATCTCACTCCAGACCCTTTTCAGAAATGGGTGTGGGAGGTTCCTTGGCGTGAGTAGAGAAAGGGATATAATGTGATACACAGTCTTCAGCTAACCCTACCCGAGCATACACATATAAACATATAAGATCCTGAGGGGACTGGGCAGAGGATGTTGCCTCTTGTGGGGGAGATTGAACTCGGGGACACAGTTTAAGAGTAAGAGGTCTGGTTTTTAGGGCAGAGATGAGGAGAATTTCTTTCTCTCTGAGAGTCATTAGAATGTGGAATTCTCTTCCGCAGGAAGCAGTGGAGGCTGGGACATTGGATTTATTCAAGGCTGAGTTAGGCAGATTCTTGATAGACAAGGGAGTCGAGGCTTATTGGGGGGCAGATGGCAAAGTGGAGTTGAGACCACAGCCAGATCAGCCACGATTATATCAAATGGTAGACCAGGCTCGAGGGGATGAATGGTCCATGCCTGCTCCTATGTCCCTATGTTCCCAAACCTGTAAAGAGTGTGGGAAACTTCCTCCTAAATTCATTTTCTGGTGTCTTTGCATTGACCTCACCAACTTTTAGAAGCAATTTTGGAGATGTGCAGCTTTTCTGCTCAACCAGTATGTTTGATTCTTGGTGACGTACAATATTTTGGGAATTATTCCATCTTTACATCCTAGTGTCGTCTCTCGCTGGCTTTGAACATTTAACCTGTCCCCTCCCCCACCCCAACCAGGGTGAACAGAAGATGATTGTTGTGTCATTTCTTTCAGCTGTGAGACTCTGTCAGATAACACTGAAACACCAGCTCCTGTGTCTAGCTTAAATTCAGTCAGGTGACCATTGCCCTCAGTGTCAGCGCTCCAAAGCTGGTTTTTATTTTCCTTTATTTTGCCCAGGGAAGGTGCTTCTCTTGTTGCCGAGGTGTGGGATTCCTTTAACAGATTTCTCCATTTGCCTTGTAAACACAGGTTTCCAGGGATGGAAGATCACTTTAAAATGGCCTCTGGGGTGCAAGAGTCCGGAGGCCGCGGACTGGGGGGGCAAGGGGGGGTCAAAAGAAATTTGCAGATGACACCAAGCTGGGTGGGAGGGTGAGCTGTGAGGAGGGTGCAGAGATGCTTCAGTGTGATTTGGACAAGCTGAGTGAGTGGGCAAATGCATGGCAGATGCAGTATAATGTGGATAAATGTGAGGTTATCCATTTTGGTAGCAAAAACAGGAAGGCAGTTTATTATCTGAATGGCTATAAATTGAGAGAGGGGAATGTGCAACGAGACCTGGTGTCCTTGTACACCAGTCGCTGAAGGTAAGCATTCAGGTGCAGCAGGCGGTAAAGAAGGCAAATGGTATGTTGGCCTTCATAGCCAGAGGATTTGAGTACAGGAACAGGGATGTCTTGCTGCAATTGTACAGGGCCTTGGTGAGACCACACCTGGAATATTGTGTGCAGTTTTGGTCTCCTTATCTGAGGAAGGATGTACTTGCTATAGAGGGAGTGCAGCGAAGGTTTACCGGACTGATTCCTGGAATAGCGGGACTGACATATGAGGAGACATTGAGTCTGCTAGGATTATATTCGCTGGAGTTCACAAGAATGAGGGGGATCTCATAGAAACCTATAAAATTCTAACAGGACTGGACAGGGTAGATGCAGGAAGGATGTTCCCGATGGTGGGGGAGTCCAGAACCAGGGGTCACAGTCTGAGGATATGGGGTAGACCATTTAGGACTGAGATGAGGAGAAATGTCTTCACCCAGAGAGTGGTGAGCCTGTGGAATTCGCTACCACAGAAAGTAGTTGAGGCCAAAACATTGTATGTTTTCAAGAAGGAGTTAGATATAGCTCTTGGGACGAAAGGGATCAAAGGATATGGGGAGAAAGCAGGAGCAGGTTATTGAGTTGGATGATCAGCCATGATCATAATGAATGGTGGAGCAGGCTCGAAGGGCCGAATGGCCTACTCCTGCTCCCAGTTTCTATGTTTCTATGTTTCTATGTTGTGTGTCTGTGTGTGTGTGTCTGTGTGTATGTCTGTGTGTGTGTGTCTGTGTGTGTATGTATCAGTGTGTGTGTGTGTGTCTGTGCGTGTGTGTGTGTGTGTGTGTGTGTGTCAGAGTTGTGTTTGTGTGTGTTTGTCAGTGTGTGTGTGTGTGTGTGTGTGTGTGTGTGTGTGTCTGTGTGTGTCTGTGTGTCACTGTGTGTCAGTGTGTGTGCCTGTGTGTGTCAGAGAGTGTTTGTGTGTGTTTGTCAGTGTGTGTGTGTGTGTGTGTGTGTGTGTGTCAGAGTTGTGTTTGTGTGTGTTTGTCAGTGTGTGTGTGTGTGTGTGTGTGTGTGTGTCAGTGTATGTCAGTGTGTGTGTGCCTGTGTGTGTCAGAGTGTGTGTGTGTGTGTGCCTGTGGTGTGTGCTTGTGTGTGTCAGAGTTGTGTTTGTGTGTGTTTGTCAGTGTGTGTGTGTGTGTGTGTGTTTGTCGGTGTGTGTGTGTATGTGTTTGTGTGTATGTGTGTGTGTGTGTGTCAGTGTATGTCAGTGTGTGTGTGCCTGTGTGTGTCAGAGTATGTGTGTGTGTGTGTGTGCCTGTGTATGTCAGAGTATGTGTGTGTGTGTGTGTGTGTGTGTGTGTATGTCAGAGTATGTGTGTGTGTGTGTGTGTGTGTGCGTGTGTGTGGCTGTGTATGTCAGAGTATGTGTGTGTGGGTGTGTGTGTATGTATGTGTTTGTGTGTGTCTGTGTGTCAGAGTGTTTGTGTGTGTGTGTGTGTGTGTGTCTGTGTGTCAGAGTGTATGTGTGTGTGTGTGTGTCAGAGTGTGTGTGTGTGTGTGTGTGTGTGTGTGTCAGAGTGTGTGTGTGTGTGTGTGTGTGTGTGTGAGTGTGTGTGTGTGTGTCAGAGTGTGTGTGTGTGTGTGTGTTAGAGTGTGTGTGTGTGTGTGTGTGTGTGTGTGTGTGTGTGTGCGCTGGGGAAGTTTAAAAGGGTTAGCTGGTATGCTTCCAGACTCTAATTGTGTGTCAACCAGTTCTTGAAACTTGTTTAAAAGGAGTTTAGGTTTATAATTAATGAATCATCCTGAGTTTTGAAAGGAGCCTGGTCAGAGTCTCTTTTCTTACAGATTTAGGTAAACATTTGGTCATTTCGATGAGAAAATTAAACATTTAAATTAATTTTACGAGCTGCAGAGTAATGGGGTATGAGAATTCTCACTCTCCCCCCATCCCAGCCCAAACAGCAGCTCCACCGGGGAATGCTGGCAACTGCTGATACTGCACAAGATGGCTGAGGGACCCCGGCCAAGGGCCAGTGATGGTGGGAGGGACAGGCGGGGTGTGGGTTACAGGGGGGGAGCGGAGGGGAGGGGAGTCGGCAACACCGGCTGTGGGGGGGGGGGGGGTCTGCTTTCAATGTCCCACCCACACCCCCTCCCCAGCGCTGGGTCCCCTCATCAGGCACTGAGTGCCTGACAGCCAGGGTCTCCCCCACATTGGTGCCTGCAAGCCCCCCACCCACTGCTGGGCTAAGGCCAGTGGGGTGGTGAGCAGGGCACTTAACTGGGTGTGATTGCCCACTTAAGGGCCTCAGTTGGCCGTGAGGTGGTAACGCAGCCCAGGGACCACCCCGCCAAAGACATAATGGGGGGGTGGAGGCAGGAAAGCATTGGACTCCCCACCCTCCCAGCTGATGAAATGTCCCCGCCACTAAACTCACCCTGAGGGAGGGGCATTAAATTCCACCCCTATGAACTCCAATTCCACCCAGGGCAGCTTGAGAATCCGAATTCAGCTGGAAAAAAATCTGGGAATGTTACTGTGGAGTCAGTCAGAGTGACAGAGTGAAGCTGCCGGATGGTCATTAAAAACCCGACTGGTTCAGCAATGTCTCCTGCAGAAGCGAATCTACCTTCCTCACCCGCTCCAGCCCAGGAGGCAACTCCAGCCCACACCCCAGCACCCGTGGCAAACTCTTAATGCCCTCTCACGGAGCCACGCTCATCAGCTGAAGTGACAGCGATAGCCCCCCCCCCCCGCCCCCATGGTGGTATTATACCCCCACGCTGGGTAAGAATTGCCCTGCTATCACCCTGACTGGCAGCCTCGAAATTGGAAGAGACAGAATATCGCGCTTTTCACAATCGTAGCGCAACCCACAGCTCTTTACAGACGGTGAGGTTTGTGTGCAGGATGGTCCAGTGTGAGAATGCAGGAAAAGGGGACAGTTAATTTACACACAGCAAGATCCCACAAACAGCAACGTGATAATGACCAGATGATCAGTTTCGCTGGGGCTGGTTGAGGGACAAACCTTGGCCAGGACACCGTCAGGAAAGCCCCTGATCTTTTTCATAAAGGTGGCCGTGGGATCTTTGACATCTGCCTGGATGGATGGACGGGACCCCCAATCTGAAAGAAGAGGGAGCACCAATTAATCCAGGACCTTGATACCTCTTGGCAAATCTGCACTGGTGTTACGCCAGCCCTGGAGGGTATTACATCAGGGTCAGTGAGTGACCCTGAGTTTAACACAATGACCAAGTGATTTCCAATATCATCTGGCCAGACCACAGGGCATCTCAGAGTAACAGCTCCATAGAGAAACCTCAGGAGGCTGAAATCAAACCAGCTTCTATTCAAAAATCCTGTCAATATTCATCCAGGACCAGATGGTTAGAAGCTTTTTATCAAATTGAAACAATTACTGATCAAATGAGACATGGAGATAATCGTCACAAACAATTAGTGGATCACAGTTCACTCGGGACAATGTCTGACACGTGATCATGTCCCGTTCCCAATGTTCGACAATAATTTATTTGTTATTTACAGAGTTAATGTCGGCTCTATTTAAATAATGAAACATGTTAAAACCCAGAACTGAGTCTCAATAACTCGTTCCAAATACCATCGGGAATGACTACGAGACAAGCTCATTCAGCCCAACAAACATTATCATAAATCAACCCCACACACTCGTATCCCTCAACCCCACACACTCATTCTCCCCCCATATCCCTCAATCCCACACACTCACTCTCCCCCCATATCCCTCAATCCCACACACTCATTCTCCCCCCATATCCCTCAACTCCACCTACCCACCTCCTCCTAATATCCCTCAATCCCACCTTCCCACCTTCTCCCCATTTCCCTCAATCCCATTCACTCACCCTCCCCCCATATCCCACAATCCCACCCACTCACCCTCCCCCATATCCCTCAACCACACCCACTCACCCTCTCCATATCCCTCAACCACACCCACTCACCCTCCCCCATATCCCTCAGCCACACCCACTCACCCTCCCCCATATCCCTCAACCACACCCACTCACCCTCCCCCATATCCCTCAACCACACCCACTCACCCTCCCCCATATCCCTCAACCACACCCACCCACCCTCTCCCCATATCCCTCAACCACACCCACTCACCCTCCCCCATATCCCTCAACCACACCCACTCACCCTCCCCCATATCCCTCAACCACACCCACTCACCCTCTCCCCATATCCCTCAATCCCATCCACTTACCCTCTCCCATATTTCTCATCCTCACGTACCCATCTCCCCATATCCCTCAACCCCACCTACGCACCTCCTCCTCATATCCCTCAACCCCAGCTACCCACCTCCTCCTCATATCCCTCAACCCCAGCTACCCACCTTCCCCCCATATCCCTAAATCCCACCCACTCTCCCTCCTCCCATATCCCTCAATCCTACCCACTCACCCTCCTCCCTCATATCCCTCAATCCCACCCACTCACCCTCCTCCACATATCCCTCAACCCCACCCACTCACCCTCCCCTATCCCTCAACCTCACCCACTCACCCTTCCCTCATATCCCTCAACCCCACCCACTCACCCTCCCCTATCCCTCAACCTCACCCACTCACCCTTCCCCCATATCCCTCAACCCCACCTGCCCACCTTCTCCCCATATCCCTAAATCGCACCCACTCACCCTCCCCCCATATCCCTCAATCCCACCTATGCACCTCGTCCTCATATCCCTCAACCCCAGCTACCCACCTTTCCCCTGTGTCCATCAACTCCATTCACCCCATTTGTAAAATCCAAGTGACAGGTTAATACAGAATATAAGGAGGCCATTCAGCCTATTAAGGCAGTGCTGGCCCTTTCAAAGGGCTACTCTTTTGCCAACCACCTGAAACCTGTGCCCTCTGGTTATTGACTGGAAACAGTTTTTTCTCATTTCCTCTGACAAACACTGCCTGGATTTTGAACATCTCTATAGACTCTCCTCTTCACCTCCCTGTTCTCAGGAGAGCTATCCCAGCTTCTCCAGTCTCTGTGTCGATCTGGATCCCTGAATCCTGGATCCGTTCTAGTAAATCTCTTCCAGACCCTCCCTAAAGCATCTCACCCACTTTTCCTGAAAATTTTGATTCTCGCTATTGGACAAACCCAATTTGTGGAGAAACCTGCTCAAGATATACCAATCCTGGACATCACAATCCGGGATATTTCAATCCCAGATATTTCAGCAATGGGAAACGTGCTGAGTCTGTTTCTAGTACCTGCCATCAGTGGGTGAAACTGTTCAAAAACTTTCCACAGAACCTTGGCTCACAAACAGTCTCAATATATTTATCCTTTTAGCCGTTGAGTTTTGTATGTGTTAAATTCCAGCTCCAACAGACAGCCTCTCAGCATGAGTCACAGCTCAGGACAGGCAGCTCACTTCACATCCACCTGACCTCGTGCCTAGAATTGGATCCACAGGGCACAACAGGCAGGGGGCGTGTGGGGTGGGGGTTGTGAGGTGGGTGAGGGGGGGTGGGGGGTTTGTGAGAGGGGTGGGAGGGTCTGAGGGGGGGTTGTGAGGTGGGTGAGTGGGGTGGGGGGGTTGTGAGGGGGTGGGGGGTTGTGAGGGGGGTGAGGAGGGGGTTGGGGGGGTGTGAGGGGTGTTGTGAGGGGGGTGAGGGGTTGTGAGAGGGGTGGGGGGTTTGTGAGAGGGGTGGGGGGGTCTGAGGGGAGTTGTGAGGGGGGGTGAGGGGGTGGGGGGGGTTGTGAGAGGGGTGGGGGGTTTGTGAGAGGGGTGGGGGGGTCTGAGGGGGGTTGTGAGGGGGGTGAAGGGGTGGGGGGGGTTGTGAGAGGGGTGGGGGGTTTGTGAGAGGGGTGGGGGGGTCAGAGGGGGGTTGTGAGGTGGGTGAGTGGGGTGGGGGGGTTGTGAGGTTGGTGAGTGGGGTGGGGGGGTTGTGAGGGGTTGGGGGGTGTGGGGGTGTGGGGGTGTTGGGGATTGTGAGGGGGGTTGTGAGGTGGGTGAGTGGGGTGGGGGGGTTGTGAGGGGGTTGGGGGGTGTGGGGGTGTGGGGGATTGTGAGGGGGGTTGTGAGGGGGGTGAGGGGGGTGGTGTTGTGTGAGGGGGTTTGTGAGGTGGGTGATTGGGGTGGGGGGAGTTGTGAGGGGGGTTGTGAGGTGGGTGGGTGGGGTGGGGAGGTTGTGACGGGGGTGAGGTGGGTGGGGGGGGCTTGTGAGGGGGGTGGGGGGTGTGAGGGGGGGTTGTGAGGTGGGTGAGTGGGGTGGGGGGGTTTGTGAAAGGGGTGGGGGGGGGTGTGGGGGTGTCGGGGGGTGTGAGGGGGATTGTGAAGGGGTGAGGGGGGTGGGGTGGTGTGAGGGGGGTTGTGAGGGGTGAGGGGTGGTGTGGTGTGAGGGGGGTTGTGAGGGGGTGAGGGGTGGGCTGGTGTGAGGGGGGTTGTGAAGGGGGTGAGGGGGGTGGGGGGGTGTGAGGGGGGTTGTGAGGGGGGGTGAGGGGGGTGAGGGGGGTTGTGAGGGTGGTGGGGGTGTGTGAGGGGGGTTGTGAGATGGGTGAGTGGTGTGGGGGGCGTGTGAGGGGGTGGGGGCGTGTGAGGGAGATTGTGAGGGGGCTGGGGGATGTTGTGAGGGGGGGTGGGGGGTTTATGAAGGGGTGGGGGAAGTGTGAGGGGGGTTGTGAGGTGGGTGAGTGGTGTGGGGGGGTTGTGAGGGGTGGGGGCGTGTGAGGGAGATTGTGAGGGGTGAGGGGGGTGGGGGATGTTGTGAGGGGGGGTGGGGGGTTTATGAAGGGGTGGGGGGAGGTTGTGAGGGGGGTTGTGTGGTGGGTGAGTGGGGTGGGGGGGGTGTGAGGGGGGTTGTGAGGTGGGTGAGTGGTGTGGGGGGGTTGTGAGGGGTGGGGGCGTGTGAGGGAGATTGTGAGGGGTGAGGGGGGTGGGGGGGTGTTGTGAGGGGGGTGGGGGGTTTTATGAGGGGGTGGGGAAGGTGTTAGGGGGGTTGTGTGGTGGGTGAGTGGGGTGGGGGTTGTTGTGAGGGGGGATGGGGGAGTGTGAGGGGGGTTGTGAGGTGGGTGAGGTGGGTGGGGGGGGGATGTGTGGGAGTTGGCGGGATGAGAGGGGTGAGAGGTGAGTTGCGGGGGTTGGGGGGTGAGGTGTGGGTGGGGGTGAGGGGTGTGTGGGGGTGAGGGGTGAGTGTGGGTGAGGGGTGTGTGTGTGGGGGGGGGTGGTTGGCGATGGGAGGGGGTGTGTGGGGGTGAGGGGTGAGTGGGGGTGAGGGGTGTGTGGGGGTGAGGGATGTGTGGGGGTGAGGGGTGAGTGGGGGTGAGGGGTGTGTGGGGGTGAGGGATGTGTGGGGGGTGAGGGTGTGAGTGGGGGTGAGGGGTGTGTGGGGGTGAGGGATGTGTGGGCGTGAGGGGTGAGTGGGGGTGAGGGGTGTGTGGGGGTGAGGGATGTGTGGGGTTGAGGGGTGAGTGTGGGTGAGGGGTGTGTGGGGGGTGAGGGATGTGTGGGGGTGAGGGGTGAGTGTGGGTGAGGGGTGGGTGGGGGATTTGGGGGGGGTGAAGGGTGAGTGGGGGTGAGGTGTGGGGTGGGGGTGACGGGTGAGTGGGAGGTGTTGGGGGTGAGGGGTGAGTGGGTGGGGTGAGGGGTGGGTGGGGGGATTGGGGGGGGTGAGGGGTGTGTGTGTGGGGGTTGGTTGGTAATGGGAGGGGTGTGTGGGGGTGAGGGGTGTGGGGGGGTTCGGGGGGGTGAGGTGTGGGTGGGGGTGAGGGGTGTAGGGGGGTTCGGGGGGTGAGGTGTGGGTGGGGGTGAGGGCTGTGTGGGTGGGGGTTGGGGGGGGTGAGGGGTGAGCGGGGGAGGTTGGGGGGGTGAGGGGAAAGTGGGGGTGAGGGGTGGGGGGTGAGGAGTGGGTGGGTGGGGGTGAGGGGTGGGGGTGAGGAGTGGGTGGGTGGGGGTGAGGGGTGGGGGTGAGGGCTGGTGAGGGGTGTGTGTGTGGGTGGGTGGGGGGGTGAGGGGGTGGGGGGGTTGAGGGGTGTGTGGGGGTGAGGGGTGGGTGGGTGGGGGTGGGGGTGAGGGGTGGGGGTGAGGGCTGGTGAGGGGTGTGTGTGGGGGGGTGGGGGGGTGAGGGGTGGGGGGGTTGAGGGGTGTGTGGGGGTGAGGGGTGGGTGGGTGTGTGGGGGTGAGGGGTGGGTGGGTGTGTGGGGGTGAGGGGTGGGTGGGGGTGTTGGGGGGGTGAGGGGTGTGTGTGGGGGTGTTGGTGGGGTGGGCTGGTGAGGGCTGTGTGGGGGGGTTGGGGGGGTGGGGGGGGGTGAGGAGTGGGTGGTTGGGGTGTTGGGTGGGTGGGGGTGAGGGTTGAGTGGGGGTGTTGGTGGGGTGGGCTGGTGAGGGCTGGTGTGAATCTGCTCTGTGGAGTGTTTATTGGTGAAAGTTTTTGAATCTTGCCTGTGGGACGCGCAGTCGCTCAGACCACCTCCCGGCTGCTTTTCCTGGACTCACAGGGCCGCTCTCTGCACACTGAGGAATCATTTCCAGGCCTGCAGCTCTCAGGGAACCTTCCCTTAGCCTGGGAATGGGAGCTGAACTCTCCACTGGAGGCAGCTCCTCTGAGGAGGTAGGGAGGGCCAGAAGGGGGAGGAGGCCAGGAGCCCACATTCAGCCTCTGGGGGAGCCACCTTTGGGAGGAGAGGCGCAGGTAGAAGGGCTCCAGGGCCAGCAGGTAGTCCAAGGCAGAATGGGCCACAGAAGACGTCACTATCCTGCTGCCAGGGTTCACAGGCGGTAAAGCAGCTACCTCAGTATGTCTGAGGTGCGGTGCCGAAGGAGGCTCCGACTGTCAAGGGAGACAGTCACCTCTACCTGTCAGACAATTGGCCCTGAGATCCCCCTAACCGTGTGGGTGGACATCCCATGCCAGTGGCTCTGAAGGTCACAGCTGCCCTCAACTTCTATGCCTCTGGCTCCTTCCAGGGCTCGGTGTGTGATCTTTGCGGTGTCTCCCGATCACCTGTCCACACTTGTGTCAAGCAGATGACAGACGCTCTGTTCAGACGGGCATTGACCTTCATCCACTTCCGCTGGGACCAGGCCAGCCAGACAGAGCGAGCCAGAGGCTTTGCGGCCATTGCTGGTTCCCCCGTGTCCAGGGTGCTATAGACTGTACACATGTGGCCATCAAGGCGCCAGCAGGTGAGCCCGGTGCCTTCGTCAACAGGAAGGGCTTCCACTCCATGAACGTGCAGATAGTGTGTGACCACAGGATGCTGATTCTACAAGTCTGTGCAAGGTACCCAGGCAGCTCCCACCACACCTACATCCTCAGACACTCCCAGGTGCCGGGGCTCTTCAGTGCTCCAGCCCGGCTGGATGGATGGCTGCTGGGTGACAAGGGCTATCCCCTCAGAAGGTGGCTCATGACACCTCTCCGCCATCCAAGAACAGAGGCTGAGCAGCGGTACAATAGGAGCCAGGGCTCCACAAGGGCTGTGGTGGAGAGAACCATCGGTCTTCTCAAGATGCGCTTCCAATGCCTGGACCGCTCAGGGGGCCACACTCCTGTACCACCCAGATCATGTGTCGCTGAGAGTGGTTGCATGCTGCGCTCTCCACAATCTAGCACTGGAAAGAGGTGATGCAGTGGACGATGAAGATGTAGACACAGTGTCTGCGGCTGCACACGATGAGTCCAGCAGTGAGTCCGAGGATGAGCACACACAGGGAATACTGAGCGGGTAGACGCTGACCCAGGCATCCTCCAGGGAGGCAGGGACACCCGGGAGGCAGGGACACCCGGGAGGCAGGGACACCCAGGAGGCAGGGACACCCGGGAGGCAGGGACACCTGGGAGGCAGGGACACCCGGGAGGCAGGGACACCCGGGAGGCAGGGACACCCGGGAGGCTTTAATCCAATGAACCTTCAGCTAGAACACCACACATGGACCTTCAACACAAGCCAGGACTGCAGACTCCATACTCGATATCTGAGAGCAACATCTGCCAGGTCAGCAGCACTAACTGAGGGCCTGGTACATAAAGATGAATGCCCAAATAAACACTCATGACACTTTTCTTAAACACACACATGCAGAAGAAATGAGCCATCCTGAGCCATGGCCACAAATCTGGCATATAATATTTGAATCAGAAATTCTTGCAATTATTAAACAATAGTGTAAAGTGCCACACTTTAGGAAGGATGTGAAACATTGGAGAGAGTGCAGAAAAGATTCACGAGAATGGTTCCAGGGATGAGGAACTTCAGTAATGGAGATAGATTGGAGAAGTTGGGGCTGTTTTCCTTGGAGAAGAGATGGCCAAGAGGAGATTTGACAGAAGTGTTCAGAATCATGAGGGATCTGGACAGAGTAGAGAGGGAGAAACTGCTCCCATTGCTGGAGGGATTGAGAACGAGAGGGCACAGAATTAAGGTGATTGGCAAAAGAAGCAATGGAGACACGAGGAGAAACCTTTCCCCCCGGCGAGTGGTTAGGATCTGGAATGCGCTGCCTGAGAGTGTGGGGGTTACTGGGTCAATTGAGGCTTTCAAAAGGCAATTGGATTATTATCTGAAATGGAAAATGGTGCAGGTCCAAGGAGAATAAGCGAGGGAGCTGCTCTAACAGAGAGTCAGCACGGACAGGATGGGCTGAATGGACTCCTTCTGCGCTGTAACCATTCTTTAACTCAGTGACTGCACCTACACAGCACGGAAAGCTGAGATAGTGTCTCTGGCGGGTGAATTAGCAACAGACAGAGGCCATTCAGGCCCTTGAAACTGTTCCAATGTCCAATCAGATCACCGCTGATCCAAACCTCAATTGACTTTAACCACCTTGGTTTCCTTAATAATCTACTGAACAATGTTTGAAATTTTTACTTGACCCCCAGCCACGACGGGTTTTCGGGGGAGAGAGTTCCAGATTTCCCCCCCTCTCTGTGTGAGGAAGCGCTTCCTGACACCCCTCCTGAACAGCCTGGCTGGGATTTTAAGGTTCTGCCCCCCCTTGTTCTGGACTCTCTCCCACGCCAGAGGAAATGGTTTCTCTCTACTGACGCTGTAAATCTTTTCATCATCTTAAACACCTCGATTAGATCACCCCTGAATATTCCAAACTGGGCAATACGCACCCTGTCTGTGCGGCCTTCGTTCAGGAGTTGACCCTTTCAGCCCTAGTATCTTTCTGGTGAATCTGCCCTGCCCCCTCCTCCAAGATCAGTTCTGCATCCTGAGGTTCATTCTGCACCATCCGGTGTGGCAAGAAGGCACTCTGAATTCCGGAGCCTCTGCTCCCTGCTCCACATGGGATTAATGGATGGTCACTGGGGGGGGGATTTGGATGCAGTCAGTGGCCCAGACCAGGTTCCATGCTTCCAGCCCCTGACCAGTGACTCATATTTGGTCTCATAGACAAGCGTGTGTGTGTGTGGTGTGTGTGTCTACGTGTGTGTGTGTGTGTGGTGTGTGTGTCTACGTGTGTGTGTGTGTGTGTGTGGTGTGTGTGTCTACGTGTGTGTGTGTGTGTGTGTGTGTCTATTTGTGTGTGTGTGGTGTGTGTGTCTACGTGTGTGTGTGTGTCTACGTGTGTGTGTGTGTGTGTGTGTGGTGTGTGTGTCTACGTGTGTGTGTGTGTGTGTGTGTCTATTTGTGTGTGTGTGGTGTGTGTGTCTACGTGTGTGTGTGTGTGTGTGGTGTGTTGTGTCTACGTGTGTGTGTGTGTGTGTGTGTGTGGTGTGTGTGTCTACGTGTGTGTGTGTGTGTGGTGTGTGTGTGTGTCTACGTGTGTGTGTGTGTGGTGTGTGTGTCTATTTCTGTGTGTGTGGTGTGTGTGTCTACGTGTGTGTGTGTGCGTCTATGTGTGTGTGTGTTTGTGTGTGTGTGTTTGTGTGTGTCTATTTGTGTGTGTGTGGTGTGTGTGTCTACGTGTGTGTGTGTGTGTGTGTGTCTATTTGTGTGTGTGTGGTGTGTGTGTCTACGTGTGTGTGTGTGTGTGTAGTGTGTGTGTCTACGTGTGTGTGTGTGTGGTGCGTGTGTCTACGTGTGTGTGTGGTGTGTGTGTGTGTCTATTTGTGTGTGTGTGTTGTGTGTGTCTACGTGTGTGTGTGCGTCTATGTGTGTGTGTGCGTGTCTGTGTGTGTTTGTGTGTGTGTGTGTGTGTGTGTCTACGTGTGTGTGTGTGTGTGTGTGTCTACGTTTGTGTGTGTGTGTGTCTATTTGTGTGTGTGTGGTGTGTGTGTCTACGTGTGTGTGTGTGCATCTATGTGTGTGTGTGTGTTTGTGTGTGTGTGTGTGTGTGCGTCTGTGTGTGTGTGTTTGTGTGTGTGTCTATGTGAGTGCGTGTGTGTCTATGTGTGTGTGTGTGTGTGTGTGTGTGTCTACGTGTGTGTGTGTGGTGTGTGTGTCTACGTGTGTGTGTGTGTGTGGTG
Organism: Isurus oxyrinchus; assembly: GCA_026770705.1. Taxonomy (NCBI): domain Eukaryota; kingdom Metazoa; phylum Chordata; class Chondrichthyes; order Lamniformes; family Lamnidae; genus Isurus; species Isurus oxyrinchus. The sequence goes on from JANJGN010000011.1 coordinate 3,704,031, forward strand.
TGTGTGTCTACGTGTGTGTGTGTGTGTGTGTGGTGTGTGTGTCTATTTGTGTGTGTGTGGTGTGTGTGTGTCTATTTGTGTGTGTGTGGTGTGTGTGTCTACGTGTGTGTGTGTGCGTCTATG
>JANJGN010000011.1:3706653-3736653 GCA_026770705.1 Isurus oxyrinchus
GTGAGTGTGTGTGAGTGTGTGTGAGTGTGAGTGTGTGAGTGTGAGTGTGTGTGTGTGAGTGTGTGTGAGTGTGAATGTGAGTGTGAGTGTGTGTGAGTGTGTGAGTGTGAGTGTGTGTGAGTGTGTGAGTGTGAGTGTGTGTGAGTGTGTGTGAGTGTGAATGTGAGTGTGTGTGAGTGTGTGTGTGTGTGAGTGTGTGTATGTGAGTGTGTGTGAGTGTGAATGTGAGTGTGAGTGTGTGTGAGTGTGTGAGTGTGAGTGTGTGTGAGTGTGTGTGAGTGTATGTGTGAGTGTGAGTGTGTGTGAGTGTGAGTGTGTGTGAGTGTGTGTGAGTGTGTGTGAGTGTGAATGTGAGTGTGTGTGAGTGTGTGTGAGTGTGAGTGTGTGTGAGTGTGAGTGTGTGTGAGTGTGTGTGAGTGTGTGTGAGTGTGAATGTGAGTGTGTGTGAGTGTGTGTGAGTGTGAGTGTGTGTGAGTGTGAGTGTGAGTGTGTGTGAGTGTGTGTGAGTGTGAATGTGAGTGTGTGTGAGTGTGTGTGAGTGTGAGTGTGTCTGAGTGTGTGTGAGTGTGAGTGAGTGAGTGTGTAGCTGGTTGGATGTGGACGTTGGGTGAGAGTAGAATCAGTTTTGCCTGTGAAACCTGGCACAGTGGAATAGCCAGCTCACACTATTGAAAACTTTGATTAAAAATCTGGAATCGGATTGGTTCCTTGGGGATCAGGTTCTTTAGGAAGGAAGATGAGAAACAGAATTTATTTTTGTACGTAGAGACAGTCACTGCCTCTGGTGCAGGAACTGTTAGAGGGACCTGACCCAAGTGTCTATAATCAGATAGCGGAGAGCAGGGGCTGTTATCCGAATCGGGCTCTCAGTAATGAGGCACAAGAGGAGACATTGAATAGTTTGATTTCAACATTGTGATGATCTGGGAGCTTCACCAATGAAGAGCTGCTGGGTTAGCACTAAACCTGCTGGAGTTCCTTATCTCCAGCTGTCTGCCATGCCTGGTTGCTGCCTGCATCGGACTCCTTCCTCAGTACTGAGCACTCCTCCTGTCACCCACATCTCCAGTGTCACTGCCTGTGACACGCGGAACAAGGGGTCAACGGAGAGAGATTCTCACCCATCAAGCAACAGCACTGATTGTCGGCTGGACCGTTCTCTCCTGCAGCCCTCTATCCTCAGGGAATGCCCACTCTCAATCTCGCTGCTCACTTAGGAAAGGGTAACATTTTCAGTGAACCCGAAGCCAAAACGAATAGACGAGAGGAGGGTGTTAAAGGAATCCTATCCTCGTTGGCATAGCTCTGTATCTAAGCACCTTGCCTGTGAAAGCTGTTACGCAGTGAGTGAGTTCTGAAGTGGAACGAGTGCTGTATGATTCATCTCCAGATACACTCCAGAGCTGAGAGAGTGCTCGCAGTAAAGTGTGTTCCATTAGTATAAAGATCTCCAAGTGATGTCAGGAGTTTGTTTTTCACTGAAATATCTTCTCTACAAATGCCCAACTGGTTTGACTTTGAATCAACAGTTGTTTTGCTAAAATGTAGCAGGGCCCTGGGCGCAGAGCTGCTCTCTGACACCGGATATTAATGAGGGAGCAGTCGGTGCAGGGTAGAGCAATGCAAGTCACCAAGAACTCAAGGCCCTGAGCACGTCTCCTTCCGTGCTGATAGCTGATTATTACGTCCAATCAACAGGACAAGAAATCCTTCAAGATGCAAGGAACAGTTTCCAGTCCTCCCCAGTCTGAGGGACAGGAAGCTACAGTCTCAGTTCAGAACCTCCACCCAGCATCAGGGAGGAAGTGGTGAGGTTGAAAGGACAGGACCCAAGTCAATCCCCCCGTCCCCAGCAAACCACACCACCCCCCCACAACCCCACCCCCAACCCCCTCCCCCACACCCACCCCCCCACAACACCACCTCCACCCCCCAACCCCATCCCAACCCCCTCCCCCACACCCCCAACCCCACCCCCAACCCCCTCCCCCACACCCACCCCCACACCCCCAACCCCACCTCCCCCACCTCCAAATCCCCAACCCCACCCCCACCCCCTCCCCCACACCCACCCCCCACACCCCCAACCCCACCTCCCCCACACCCCCCCAACCCCACCCCCAACCCCCTCCCCCACACCCACCCCCCCCAACCCCATCAACCCCCTCCCCCACACCCACCCCCCCAACCCCATCAACCCCCTCCCCCACACCCCCCCAACCCCACCCCCAACCCCCTCCCCCACACCCACTCCCCCCAACCCCATCAACCCCCTCCCCCACACCCACCCCCCACACCCCCAACCCCAGCTCCACCCCCCCAACCCCACCCCCAACCCCCTCCCCCACACCCACCCCCCCAACCCCATCAACCCCCTCCCCCACACCCACCCCCCACACCCCCAACCCCCTCCCCCACACCCACCCCCCCACAACACCACCTCCACCGCGCCAACCCCACCCCCAACACCCTCCCCCACACCCCCAACCCCACCTCCCCCACCTCCACCCCCCCCAACCCCACCCACAACCCCCTCCCCCACACCCACCCCCCACACCCCCAACCCCACCTCCCCCACCTCCATCCCCCCAACCCCACCCCCAACCCCCTCCCCCACACCCACCCCCCACACCCAAAACCCCACCTCCCCCACCTCCATCCCCCCAACCCCACCCCCAACCCCCTCCCCCACACCCACCCCCCACAACCCCCCCACACCCCCAACCCCACCTCCACCCCCCCAATCCCACCCCCAACCCCCTCCCCCACACCCACCCCCCCACAACACCACCTCCACCCCCCCCAACCCCATCCCAACCCCCTCCCCCACACCCACACCCCCACACCCCCCAACACCCCCAACCCCACCCCCAACCCCCTCCCCCACACCCACCCCCCACAACCTCCCCACACCCCCAACCCCACCTCCCCCACCTCCACCCCCCAACCCCACCCCAACCCCCTCCCCCACACCCAGCCCCCCCACAATCCCCCCACACCCCCAACTCCACCCCCAACCCCCTCCCCCACACCCACCCCCCCACAACACCCCCACATCCCCAACCCCACCCCCTCCCCCACCCACACCCCCACAACCCCACCCTTAACCCCTCCCCCACACCCACCCCCTCACACCCCCAACCCCCCCCCTCCCCCACTCACACCCCCACAACCCCACCCCTAACCCCTCCCCCACATCCACCCCCCCACACCCCCAACCCCACCCCCACCCCCCCAAAAGCCCAACCCCACCCCCTTCCCCCACCCCCAACCCCCCACAAGCCCACCCCCCCTCCGCCACACCCACACCCCCACAACCTCACCCCTAACCCCTCCCCCACCCCCTCCCCCATGCCCACCCCCCCACAACACCACCCCTAACCCCTCCCCCAACCCCAACCCCCCCCCCCCCCCCCCACCCCCCACCCCCCGACCTCATGTTGGCCCTGAATTCCCTGTGAGAATATCACAGAGTTTAGCAGTGCTCACTGATATTGACTGCAAATCAGTAATGAACTACACAAAAGGAAGCCATTCGGCCCATCACATCGATGCTGACTCTCTGAATGGGCGATTCACCTGGTGCCGCTCCCCACCCTTCCCCCTGTCACCCTTCTTCCTTTGCGCTGATGAAGAGTTGACAGAGAGATTGTGAATTGTCACTCTGCAGAAACAGCGCGCAGCTTTAACCTCCTGCTGGGTATCAAGGAATTACTGTTTTTGGTAGTTTAATTACTCCCCAAGCCTAGCAAACAAAGTTAGGGCTGGAATTAACTTTGTAAGGGCCATTTTAATGAAGATATTTCTGTTCCTGTGATGTCACTCTCTGCCCCAAAGTGGAAACAATTGAAACTGTGCAGACTCCTTCTTACAGGTAGTAAATTCTTTCTAGACATTTATAACATTAAATGGAAAAATTTATAGTCCTGGCTTTTTCTGCTTTCTCTAAACCCAATCTCCCATTATTTCTCTTTGTGGATCTCCCTCTACACTGTCCCCATCAAACACTCCCAGGACAGGTACAGCACGGGGTTAGATACAGAGTAAAGCTCCCTCTACACTGTCCCCATCAAACATTCCCAGGACAGGTACAACACAGGGTTAGATACAGAGTAAAGCTCCCTCTACACTGTCCCCATCAAACACTCCCAGGACAGGTACAGCACGGTGTTAGATACAGAGTAAAGCTCCCTCTACACTGTCCCCATCAAACATTCCCAGGACAGGTACAACACAGGGTTAGATACAGAGTAAAGCTCCCTCTACACTGTCCCCATCAAACACTCCCAGGACAGGTACAGCATGGTGTTAGATACAGAGTAAAGCTCCCTCTACACTGTCCCCATCAAACACTCCCAGGACAGGTACAGCACGGGGTTAGATACAGAGTAAAGCTCCCTCTACACTGTCCCCATCAAACACTCCCAGGACAGGAACAGCACAGGGTTAGATACAGAGTAAAGCTCCCTCTACACTGTCTCCATCAAACACTCCCAGGACAGGTACAGCACGGGGTTAGATACAGAGTAATCTCCCTCTACACTGTCCCCATCAAACACTCCCAGGACAGGTACAGCACGGGGTTAGATACAGAGTAAAGCTCCCTCTACACTGTCCCCATCAAACACTCCCAGGACAGGTACAGCACAGGGTTAGATACAGAGTAAAGCTCCATCTACACTGTCCCCATCAAACACTCCCAGGACAGGTACAGCACGGGGTTAGATACAGAGTAATCTCCCTCTACACTGTCCCCATCAAACACTCCCAGGACAGGTACAGCACGGGGTTAGATACAGAGTAAAGCTCCCTCTACACTGTCCCCATCAAACACTCCCAGGACAGGTACAGCACGGGGTTAGATACAGAGTAAAGCTCCCTCTACACTGTCCCCATCAAACACTCCCAGGACAGGTACAGCACGGAGTTAGATACAGAGTAAAGCTCCCTCTACACTGTCCCCATCAAACACTCCCAGGACAGGTACAGCACGGGGTTAGATACAGAGTAAAGCTCCCTCTACACTGTCCCCATCAAACACTCCCAGGACAGGTACAGCATGGGGTTAGATACAGAGTAAAGCTCCCTCTACACTGTCCCCATCAAACACTCCCAGGACAGGTACAGCACAGGGTTAGTGACAAAGTAAAGAGTTGGGAGGGTTGGCATTTGGTGAGGTGCCTGGATGAGTGCTGCTCCAACAACACTCGAGAAGTTCGACACCATCCAGGACAAAGCTGCCCACTTGATTGGCACCACATCGACAAACATTCACTCCCTCCACCACTGACGCACAGTGGCAGCAGTGTGTACCATCTACAAGATGCACTGCAGGAATTCACCAAGTCTCCTTCAACAGCACCTTCCAAACCCACGACCACTACCATCTAGAAGGATGAGGGCAGCAGATAGATGGAAACACCACCACCTGGAAGTTCCCCTCCAAGTCACTCACCATCCTGACTTGGAAATATATCACCGTTCCCTCACTGTCGCTGGGTCAAGATCCTGGAACTCCCTCCCTAACAGCACTGTGGGTGTACCTACACCATATGGACTGCAGCGGTTCAAGTAGACAGCTCACCACCACCTTCTCAAGGGCAACTAGGGATGGGCAATAAATGCTGGCCCAGCCAGCGAAGCCCCCATCCTGTAAAATGAATGTTTTAAAAGTGTGAGTTTCAAGGCTTGGATGTTTGGTGATAGGGGGAGGATGGTTGAGAGTGTCTGACTCGAACTGTCATGAAAGAATCAGTGCCCCAATCTCCCTTTGTTGATTTTAATCAAACCTTTTTTGATGGGTTGTAGAATCGGCCCCTGATTAGCCCCCCGGAGCTGGGCAGAGCTGCTGTGTATGCCAAGAAGCCATTAGGCTGGGGAACAGAGAGGTGTAAAAGTATGTGTGTGTTTCACTGGGGACACTGGGCTGAGACGAAGTTACCCTATTTCCTCACTCTCATTTCTCTGTTTCTTTCTCAACCCTTAAATCTCATTGGTCAAGGAGGCAGGCTATTGGTTTCATCATTTCCTATGATTCCGGATGTTCCTTTACCCTTGATGTGTTTCTATCAGTTCACACTCCGAGCGAGCTACAGCACAGACACTCCTGGAGCTGGAGACTGTAGGAAAAGCCTAACTAACAGGCCACACCACAAGTTTCGGACAATTAAAGATCATTGGCTGCTGGGAGAATGTGGGGCCATATTCTTCACTATAAAAGAAACATTGGAGAGTCCTGAGGACTGACGGGGAGGCGAGACCTCCACAGGACAAGAAACACTCACATGTCACTGCTCCCTCTACACTGTACAGCACAGGGTTAGATACAGAGTAAAGCTCCCTCTAAAGCGCCTGTCTCAACCTCAGGTCATTTTGTTTTTCATTCACAGAATGTGGGTGTCGCTGGCTGGGCCAGCATTTATTGCCCATCCCTAATTGCCCCTTGAGGAGGTGGTGGTGAGCTGCCTTCTTGAACCGCTTCAGTCCACATGGTGTAGGTACACCCACAGTGCTGTTAGGGAGGGAGTTCCAGGATTTAGACCCAGCGACAGTGAAGGAACGGTGATATATTTCCAAGTCAGGATGGTGAGTGACTTGGAGGGGAACTTCCAGGTGGTGGTGTTCCCATATATCTGCTGCCCTTGTCCTTCTAGATGGTAGTGGTCGTGAGTTTGAAAGGTGCTGTTGAAGGAGCCTTGCTGAGTTGCCGCAGTGCATCTTGTAGATGGTAAACACACTGCTGCTCATGGACTCATACATGTTTACAGCACAGAAGGAGGCCATTCAGCCCATCGTGTCTGCACCTGTGAACAAAGGTCTGACTACACTGATCCCATTTTCCAGCATGTGGCCCATAGCCCTGGAGGCTATGGCAACGCAAGTGAATATCTAAATACTGGATATCTAAATGCTGCTACTGTGCATCGGTGGTGGAGGGAGTGAATATTTGTGGATGTGGTGTCAATCAAGTGGGGCTGCTTTGTCCTGGATGGTGTCGAGCTTCTTGAGTGTTGTGGGAGCTGCACTCATCCAGGCAAGTGAGGAGTATTCCATCACACTCCTGACTTGTGCCTTGCAGATGGTGGACAGGCTTTGGGGAGTCAGGAGGTGAGTTATTCATTGCAGAATTCCCAACCTCTGACCTGCTCTTGTAGTCACAGTATTTATATGGCTAGTCCAGCTCAGTTTCTGCCCAATGGTAACCCCCAGGATGTTGACAGTGGGGGATTCAGTGATGGTAATGTCATTGAACATCAAGAGGTGATGGTTAGATTCTCTCTTGTTGGAGACGGTCATTGCCTGACACTTGTGTGGTGTGAATGTTATTTGCCACTTGTCAGCCCAAGCCTGGATATTGTCCAGGTCTTGCTGCATTTGGACATGGACTGCTTCAGTATCTGAGGAGTTGTGAATGGTGCTGAACATTGTGCAATCATCAGTGATCATCCCCACTTCTGACCTTATGATGGAAGGAAGGTCATTGATGAAGCAGCTGAAGATGGTTGGGTTGAGGATAAAGTGCTGTTGTAATGTAGGAAACAGACAGAAAGATCCAACCAACTACAAAGTGATCATTTGTGAATCTTCCTGTGCACAAATGTAAGGATTGGTCTTGAGCCCCAGATCTTCAGACTCAGAGCGAGAGTGGTACACACAGGTCAGAGGATGAGGGGCTTTGACCGGCAGGAATGGGACAGTGATGTGTAGGATCAATAAATACACTGAGATGACTGATAGGGTAACAACAGAGAGCCAGTTGCAGGTCAGACAGGGCTCAACTGTTTGATGACGATAGAAAGACCTGCATTTATATAGTGCCTTTCAAAATCATTGGACATCCCAAAGCACTTTACAGCCAGAAGAATACTTTTGACATGGAATAGTCATTATAATGCAGGAATTGCAGCAGCCAGTCCGAACTCTGCAACATTGCAAAAATAAATGACATAATGATCGGAAAATCACTTTTTTAGTGATGTTGTTTGAGAGAAAAATATAGACAGGACGTCCTATTCTTCAGACCCTCTGACAATGCAGCACTCCCTCAGTACTGACCCTCTGACATTGCAGCATTCCCTCAGTACTGACCCTCTGACAGTGCAGCATTCCCTCAGTACTGACCCTCTGACAGTGCAGCACTCCCTCAGTACTGACCCTCTGACAGTGCAGCACTCCCTCAGTACTGACCCTCTGACAGTGCAGCACTCCCTCAGTACTGACCCTCTGACAGTGCAGCACTCCCTCAGCACTGACCCTCTGACAGTGCAGCATTCCCTCAGTACTGACCCTCTGACAGTGCAGCACTCCCTCAGTACTGACCCTCTGACAGTGCAGCACTCCCTCAGTACTGACCCTCTGACAGTGCAGCACTCCCTCAGTACTGACCCTCTGACAGTGCAGCACTCCCTCAGTACTGACCCTCTGACAGTGCAGCACTCCCTCAGTACTGACCCTCTGACAGTGCAGCACTCCCTCAGTACTGACCCTCTGACAGTGCAGCACTCCCTCAGTACTGACCCTCTGACAGTGCAGCACTCCCTCAGTACTGACCCTGTGACAGTGCAGCACTCCCTCAGTACTGACCTTCTGACAGTGCAGCACTCCCTCAGTACTGACCCTCTGACAGTGCAGCACTCCCTCAGTACTGACACTTGGTGTATCAGTGTAGATTATGGGCTGAGTTTTCTTGTGACTTAAACCCATAACCTTGTGCCTCGGGGCGGGTGTGCTGTCCACTGAATGAAAGCTCCTGGTTATAAGCTGCACACCCACCGAACGAACATGAACTGCTAACTGTTCAAAACTCCGAGGAGACAAGGAGTCCTACTCAAGTGGAATAAAAGTAAATCTCAGCCAACTGTTGTATCATTGAATAACAGCCTGTCATAGTGTTCTAACCATCGGAGATCAAAGCAGGCAGCACTGACACTGGCACCACAACACCCACAAGCAAACTGTCAGGAATAAAATCAAAACCATAAACAGACACTGACAGAAAGCAGAACTTAGTGATATTTTTACACCTGATCATTAGTCTGATGGGAAATGAAGGATTTTTAATCTTGTGCTTAGCCGCTGCTGCTGATGGGCAGAGGGGGTCAGAATGGCGTTCTAACCATGTATTATCAATCAAACAGCCCAGCCCCCGCCTCAGAGAGAAGACACGTTAAGAGTCTTTGGCAGAAAGATCATTCAGGTCAACAGGGATCCGTTTCACACTATACAGCCTCAATACCACAGCAACTGCTGCTTGGGGTAGGAATAGAATAATTAGTAGACTCACAGGATATCCTCCAGTCCCATGTGTTAATGGATTGTTAACCCGTTTCCCACTTCCTCTGGTGGGAACTCCCCAGTACCAACTCTGGAAGAGTGAAAGGAAGAGTCTTCGTTTCCAACAACTTGTGTTTTACGTGACAGTTTGACCATAATCGGCATCAACGACGCGGGACTTCGGATAATGTGGAGAGACGGAAGGTGCTGAGGTTGTTCTCCTTCAAGCAGAGCAGGGGAGATTTAATTGATAAAAACAAAAAAACTGCGGATGCTGGAAATCCAAAACAAAAACAGAATTACCTGGAAAAACTCAGCAGGTCTGGCAGCATCGGCGGAGAAGAAAAGAGTTGACGTTTCGAGTCCTCATGACCCTTCGACAGAACTTGAGTTCGAGTCCAAGAAAGAGTTGAAATATAAGCTGGTTTAAGGTGTGTGTGTGGGGGGCGGAGAGAGAGAGAGAGAAGTGGAGGGGGGGTGTTGTTGTGTGGACAAACAAGCAGTAATAGAAGCAGATCATCAAAAGATGTCACCAACAATAGAACAAAAGAACACATAGGTGTTAAAGTTGGTGATATTATCTAAACGAATGTGCTAATTAAGAATGGATGGTAGGGCACTCAAGGTACAGCTCTAGTGGGGGAGCAGGGAGCATAAAAGATTTTAAAATACTTAAAAATATTGGAAATAGGTGGGAAAAGAAAAATCTATATAATTTATTGGAAAAAAAACAAAAGGAAGGGGGAAACAGAAAGGGGGTGGGGATGGAGGATGGAACTCAAGACCTAAAGTTGTTGAATTCAATATTCAGTCCGGAAGGCTGTAAAGTGCCTAGTGGGAAGATGAGGTGTTGTTCCTCCAGTTTGCATTGGGCTTCACTGGAACAATGCAGCAAGCCAAGGACAGACATGTGGGCAAGAGAACAGGGTGGAGTGTTAAAATGGCAAGCGACAGGGAGGTTTGGGTCATTCTTGCGGACAGACCGCAGGTGTTCTGCAAAGCGGTCGCCCAGTTTACGTTTGGTCTCTCCAATGTAGAGGAGACCACATTGGGAGCAACGAATGCAGTAGACTAAGTTGGGGGAAATGCAAGTGAAATGCTGCTTCACTTGAAAAGGAGTGTTTGGGCCCTTGGACGGTGAGGAGAGAGGAAGTGAAGGGGCAGGTGTTGCATATTTTGCGTGGGCATGGGGAGGTGCCATAGGAGGGAGTTGAGGAGTAGGGGGTGATGGAGGAGTGGACCAGGGTGTCCCGGAGGGAGCGATCCCTACGGAATGCCAATAGGGGGGGTGAAGGGAAGATGTGTGTAGTGGCGGCATCATGCTGGAGTTGGCGGAAATGGCGGAGGATGATCCTTTGAATGCGGAGGCTGGTGAGGTGATAAGTGAGGACAAGGGGGACCCTATCATGTTTCTGGGAGGGAGGAGAAGGCGTGAGGGTGGATGCGCGGGAGATGGGCCGGACACGGTTGAGGGCCCTGTCAACGACCGTGGGTGGAAAACCTCGGTTAAGGAAGAAGGAGGACATGTCAGAGGAACTGTTTTTGAAGGTAGCATTATCGGAACAGATGCGACGGAGGCGAAGGAACTGGGAGAATGGGATGGAGTCCTTACAAGAAGCGGGGTGTGAGGAGCTGTAGTCGAGGTAGCTGTGGGAGTCAGTGGGTTTGTAATAGATATTGGTGGACAGTCTATCACCAGAGATTGAGACAGAGAGGTCAAGGAAGGGAAGGGAAGTGTCAGAGATGGACCAGGTGAAAATGATGGAGGGGTGCAGATTGGAAGCAAAATTAATGAATTTTTCCAAGTCCCGACGAGAGCATGAAGCAGCACCGAAGTAATCATCGATGTACCAGAGAAAAAGTTGTGGAAGGGGGCCAGAGTAGGACTGGAACAAGGAATGTTCCACATATCCCATAAAGAGACAGGCATAGCTGGGGCCCATGCGGGTACCCATAGCCACACCTTTTATTTGGAGGAAGTGAGAGGAGTTGAAGGAGAAATTGTTCAGTGTGAGAACAAGTTCAGCCAGACGGAGGAGAGTAGTGGTGGATGGGGATTGTTCGGGCCTCTGTTCGAGGAAGAAGCTAAGGGCCCTCAGACCATCCTGGTGGGGGATGGAGGTGTAGAGGGATTGGACGTCCATGGTGAAGAGGAAGCGGTTGGGGCCAGGGAATTGGAAATTGTTGATGTGATGTAAGGTGTCAGAGGAATCACGGATGTAGGTGGGAAGGGACTGGACAAGGGGAGAGAGAAGGGAGTCAAGATAACGAGAAATGAGTTCTGTGGGGCAGGAGCAAGCTGAGACGATCAGTCTACCGGGACAGTTCTGTTTGTGGATTTTGGGTAGGAGATAGAAGCGGGCCGTCCGAGGGTGGGCGACTATCAGGGTGGAAGCTGTGGGAGGGAGATCCCCAGAGGAGATGAGGTCAGTGCCAGTCCTGGAAACAATGGCTTGATGTTCAGTGGTGGGGTCATGGTCCAGGGAGAGGTAGGAGGACGTGTCTGCGAGTTGACGCTCAGCCTCCGCGAGGTAGAGGTCAGTGCACCAGACAACAACAGCACCACCCTTGTCAGCGGGTTTGATGACAATGTCAGGGTTGGACCTGAGAGAATGGAGTGCAGTAAGTTCAGAGAGAGACAGGTTAGAATGGGTGAGAGGAGCAGAGAAATTGAGACGACTAATGTCACGCCGACAGTTCTCAATGAAAAGATCAAGAGAAGGTAAGAATCCAGAGGGAGGGGTCCAGGTGGAGGGAGAATATTGGAGATGGGTAAAAGGATCTGTTGAACTGGGAGAGGACTCCTGCCCAAAGAAGTGAGCCTGGAGACGAAGACAGCGGAAGAAGAGTTCAGCATCGTGCCGAGCCCGAAATTCATTAAGGTGAGGGCGTAAGGGTATGAAACTAAGTCCTTTGCTGAGCACTGAACGTTCAGCATCAGAGAGGGGAAGGTCAGGGGGTATAGTGAATACACGGCTGGGGCTGGGATTGGAAGATGGGGTGGGGACGGAGGGACAGGCTGGGGTGGAGGGTCCTAGATGGGTGTTGGTGTCGATGAGTTGTTGGAGCTTGCGTTCCTTAGCACTTGAGAGAAAGAGAAAAAGTTTCTTGTTGAGGCGTCGGATGAGACGAAGAATAAAATGAAACTGGGGGCACGCGCAGCTTTGAAAAAGGGTACGGCGGTGCTGCTGGAGGGAGAGGTCGAGTGTGTTCATATGGCGGCGCATGGCACTGAGTGTGGATTTCAGAATGTGACGGGAACAGCAGTCCGAGAAATGTTTTATGTCCCGGAGATACCGGTAATCCTGGGTGGGTTCGAAACATGAGGGGTGGAATTCCAGTTGAAATCCACGTGGGGTAAGTCGGAGACGGAGACAGTCACTGAGAAAGGAGATATGGCTGTGAAAGCGGGTTTTAGTAAACACCTTGTCAAACACCAGGAGGGAAATGGAAAGCAATGAAGGTGAACAAGGCAAAAGAGAGGTACAGAAATCTTGTCGCAGAGAAGAACAGAACTTCTTCAAGGAGGTGGGCATAAATTTGCACAGAGTAAATAATGAGGAAGTGTTTCCAGTGTCAGGAGGGTCGGTAACCAGAGGGACACAGATTGAAGGGAATCGGTAAAAGAACCAGAGGGGGAGATCAGGAGATTATTATTATTTTACCCAGCGAGTTGTTGTGATCTGGAAGGCGCTGCCTGAAAGGGCGGTGGAAGCAGATTTATTAATAAATTTCAAAAGGGAATTGCATAAATACACAAAACAGAATTTTCAGGATGATGGAGAAAAGGGTAGCGGGGGGGTGGGGGGTGAGAGTATTTGACTAGCTCTTTCAAAGGGTCAGTACAGACATGATGAATGTCTTCTGTACTGCATCATTCTATGATTTCTTTTGTTAACCTTTAAGAAGAGTACAAAGCTTTTAATCGTTATTATTGTTATTCTTAGAGATCACTGGCTGGGCCAGCATTTATTGCCCATCCCTAATTGCCCCTTGAGAAGGTGGGGGTGAGCTGCCTTCTTGAGCCGCTGCAGTCCATGTGGTGTAGGTACACCCACAGTGCTGCTAGGGAGGGAGTTCCAGGATTTTGACCCAGCAACAGTGAAGGAACGGTGATATATTTCCAAGTCAGGATGGTGAGCGACTCGGAGGGGAACTTCCAGGTGGTGGTGTTCCCATCTATCTGCTGTCCTTGTCCTTCTAGATGGTAGAGGCCGTGGTTTCTGGAGGGATATGTATTGAAGTAATCAATTGTATAAAGGAGACTCTCCACCACAAAAGCCCTTTCTGTTTCCAGATGTCAATTATTTCCAGTGTGTCTATTGTACCATGAATGCTGAACTTTACGAAATGAATATGTTTTGAATTTGTACCTTTAACTCAAAGTAAAAGTGATAATTCTGGATAAACACCTCATCTCAGAGACACGCCCATGTGATCTGGTTGACATGGGGAAAGAAACTCAAACAGATACCCATTGAAGTGTGACATCCTTTGATCCAGAAGCAATAGTGGTGATGAAAAATTGTAATTACTTTAAAATTTGAGGGGAACTGGTAATTCTTTCTAAAAATGTTTGAGAAGGACTTTTCGGAGTTTATATCAATTGTAAAAGAATCAATTATAATTTTTGGAGAATAAGAAATTACTGGCCGATGTGACCAGGTGACCCTTGAACTGGAACTAGACCCAGCAGCAAGTCAAAATGTGGAGACTGTGTGGCAGGCAGACACAAAGAGGAAAGGGGAGAGCTGGAGAATGAAAGTAGTGCTAGTAGATCCAAGCTATCACGGCCAATGGGAGCAGTGAGTTGAGAAGGTTCCGGAAAGAAGCACACCATTAAGGGAAGATTGCAAGGACGGAATGCTATTTATGCAGATGCTGCTGCCTTACGAGAAGTTTGTAAGCCCTTGAAGGAAATGGACTGGAATTTTGTTTGGGGGAACAAAAATTGGGACCAAACAGGAGGAGTGGACTGCCTAGAACTCTGCCTGTTGTACCTGCTAATCCAGGTATAATTTATAGCTCATACCTACCCTGATTTACCTGTTAATTTACGTTTAGTTTAAGTTGATTCTGGTTCGTGTTAAAGTAAAAGGTTCAGAGAGGGAAATCTTGACGGTAATTTCTTCCTTTGGGGGTCATTCGGGAAATTGGGTTATTTTGGCTTACAGATCTCCATGGGGATCATAAAAACCCGCCTCCTCCTCGTTTTTCAATCAAACCTTGAATCCAATCCCTCCCTATCTCTGTAATCTCTCCAGTCCCACAACCCTCTAGGATCTCTGTGCTCCCCTAAGTCTAGACTCTTTTGCATCCTTGGTTTTCATTGCTCCACTATTGGTGACCCTGCCTTCCTGAACCCTAAGCTCTGGAATTCCCTCCCTAAACCACCCTGCCTCTCCATACCTCTCTCTCTCCTCCTTTATGATACTTCTCACAACCTTCTGCTCTAACCACCTGTCCCAGTACCTCCTTATGTGGCTTCTGTGTCAGATTCTGTCTGATAATCATTCTTGTGAAATGTTTTGGGGACGTAGCACTGTGTTCAAGGCGCTATGTAAATGCAAGTCCTGGCTCCTACGAATAATCCTGGTTTCTCAAAGGATCCCTCCAGCAAACCCACTGTTCTTTCAGGCAGCGAGTCTTTGGAACTCTCTTCCTGAAAAGGTGGTGGAAGCAGAGTCTTTGAATATATTTAAAGCAGAGCTGGATAGATTCTTGGTAAGCAAGGGTGGGGGGAGGGGGGGGTGATAGGGTGTCGGGGGTAGGTGGGATGCAGATTTGAGGTTACTATCAGATCAGCCATGAGCAGACTTGAGGGGCTGAATGGTCTCTACTCCTGCTCCTTATGCGTATGTTTATATGTTTGTACCAGGTGTCTCAGCCAAAGTACTCTCTGGGATGACAGTGTCAGTAGCACCAAGTGTCGAACTACCTTGCATTAATGTTCCATTTCTGCACCTTCAGGCATTTCGACTGGGAATGTTCAGCAGTGAAAATTGAGCTGAACAGTTAATGGTCGGGATGGATTCCGAATGTGTCTGAACAGCAGACACCCTTCTACACAAGCTTCTTTTGAAATTGTTTAATCCTCAACCCCTCAAAATGTTTTGTCCTCACTTTCTTGGAAAAGGTAATGTGATTTGGAGAAATTAACCCTGATTCATCTCATTTGACTTGAAGCCAGTGAAGTCAATTGCCCAAATTAAATAATTACTTTGCTGTGAATCATTTAAATAAAGATCCTTTTGGAGTTGAAATGAACTCCTTTGATGGGCTCCTATTGTTGAACCACATTCTCAACTATCCAGCGCCAGGCAAAAGCAACTACTGACAAGGAGCAGAGGACCTGGCATTTCAATAGCACCTAGAAGCACATCAGCATCTCCAAAGAGTATTACAGCCAATGGAATGTGTTCACTGCTGTAACATATGGAAAGCAGCTGCCCATTTGTGCACAGCATACCCCAGGAACAGGAACTTGACAACAGCCGCTTCCTTTTGCCATCGTTCCCTTGAATGATGGATCAACCCTGGTCTCTTTATTGGGAGAAATCACCTACACTTCATCGCAAATCTTCTGCACCCATTTTGGAGCGGAGGCAGGGCATCAGGTCAACCGAACAATAAGACCCCCAACACTCATCACAAACACAGTATAGGTCCCTCAGTGCAGCCCAGTGTAGCACTCCCCCAGGACTGATCCTCCGACAGTGCAGCACTCACTCAGGACTGACCCTCCGACAGTGCAGCACTCCCTCAGTACTGACCCTCTGACAGTGCAGCACTCCCTCAGTACTGACCCTCTGACAGTGCAGCACTCCCTCAGTACTGACCCTCCGACAGTGCAGCACTCCCCCAGGACTGAGCCTCTGACAGCGCAGCACTCCTCAGTGCTGACCCTGTGACAGTGCAGCATTCCCTCAGTACTGAACCTCTGGCAGTGCAGCACTTCCTCAGTACTGACCCTCCGACAGTGCAGCACTCCTCAGTGCTGACCCTGTGACAGTGCAGCATTCCCTCAGTACTGAACCTCTGGCAGTGCAGCACTTCCTCAGTACTGACCCTCTGACAGTGCAGCACTCCCTCAGTACTGACCTTCTGACAGTGCAGCACTCCTCAGTGCTGACCCTGCGACAGTGCAGCACTCCCTCAGGACAGACCCTGTGACAGTGCAGCACTCCCTCAGTACTGACCCTGTGACACTGCAGCACTCCCTCAGTACTGACCCTCTGACAGTGCAGCACTCCCTCAGTACTGACCCTCTGACAGTGCAGCACTCCCTCAGTACTGACCCTCTGACAGTGCAGCACTCCCTCAGTACTGACCCTCTGACAGTGCAGCACTCCCTCAGTACTGACCCTCTGACAGTGCAGCACTCCTCAGTGCTGACCCTGTGACAGTGCAGCACTCCCTCAGGACTGACCCTCTGACAGTGCAGCACTCCCTCAGTACTGACCCTCTGACAGTGCAGCACTCCCTCAGTACTGACCCTCTGACAGTGCAGCACTCCCTCAGTACTGACCCTCTGACAGTGCAGCACTCGCTCAGTACTTACCCTTCGACAGTGCAGCACTCCCTCAGTACTGACCCTCTGACAGTGCAGCACTCCCTCAGTACTGACCCTCTGACAGTGCAGCACTCCCTCAGTACTGACCCTCCGACAGTGCAGCACTCCCTCAGTACTGACCCTCTGACAGTGCAGCACTCCCTCAGTACTGACCCTCTGACAGTGCAGCACTCCCTCAGTACTGATCCTCTGACAGTGCAGCACTCCCTCAGTACTGACCCTCCGACAGTGCAGCACTCCCTCAGTACTGACCCTCTGACGGTGCAGCACTCCCTCAGTACTGACCCTCCGACAGTGCAGCGCTCCCTCAGTACTGACCCTCTGACAGTGCAGCACTCCTCAGTGCTGACCCTGTGACAGTGCAGCACTCCCTCAGCACTGAACCTCTGACAGTGCAGCACTCCCTCAGTACTGACCCTCTGACAGTGCAGCACTCCCTCAATACTGACCCTCTGACAGTTCAGCTCTCCCTCAGTACTGACCCTCTGACAGTGCAGCACTCCCTCAGTACTGACCCTCTGACAGTGCAGCACTCCCTCAGTACTGACCCTCTGACAGTGCAGCACTCCCTCAGTACTGACCCTCTGACAGTGCAGCACTCCCTCAGTACTGACCCTCTGACAGTGCAGCACTCCCTCAGTACTGACCCTCTGACAGTGCAACACTCCCTCAGTACTTACCCTTCGACAGTGCAGCACTCCCTCAGTACTGACCCTCTGACAGTGCAGCACTCCCTCAGTACTGACTCTCTGACAGTGCAGCACTCCCTCAGTACTGACCCTCCAACAGTGCAGCACTCCCTCAGTACTGAACCTCTGACAGTGCAGCACTCCCTCAGTACTGACCCTCTGACAGTGCAGCACTCCCTCAATACTGACCCTCTGACAGTTCAGCTCTCCCTCAGTACTGACCCTCTGACAGTGCAGCACTCCCTCAGTACTGACCCTCTGACAGTGCAGCACTCCCTCAGTACTGACCCTCTGACAGTGCAGCACTCCCTCAGTACTGACCCTCTGACAGTGCAGCACTCCCTCAATACTGACCCTCTGACAGTGCAGCACTCCCTCAGTACTGACCCTCTGACAGTGCAGCACTGCCTCAGTACTAACCTCTGACTGTGCAGCACTCCCTCAGTACTGACCCTCTGACAGTGCAGCACTCCCTCAGTACTGACCCTCTGACAGTGCAGCACTCCCTCAGTACTGACCCTCTGACAGTGCAGCACTCCGTCAGTACTGACCCTCTGACAGTGCAGCACTCCCCCAATCCCATGCGCTTTAATTTTACACGCTAATCTCTTATGTGGGACTTTGTCAAAAGCCTTCTGAAAGTCCAAATAAACCACATCCACTGGCTCCCCCTCATCAACCCTCCTAGTTATATCCTCAAAAAATTCCAGTAGATTTGTCAAACATGATTTCCCTTTCATAAATCCATGCTGACTCTGTCCGATTCTGCCGCTGTTTTCCACGTGCTCAGCTATTAAATCTTTTATAATGGACTCTAGAATTTTCCGCACTACCAATGTCAGGCTGACTGGTCTATAATTCCCTGTTTTCTCCCTACCTCCCTTTTTAAATAGTGGGGTTACATTAGCTACCCTCCAATCTGTAGGAACTGTTCCAGAGTCTATAGAATCTCGGAAGATGACCCCCAATGCATCCACTATTTCTAGGGCCACTTCCTTAAGTACTCTGGGATGTAGATTATCAGGCCCCAGGGATTTATCGGCCTTCAATCCCATCAATTTCCCCAACACCATTTCCCTACTAATACTGATTTCTTTCAGTTCCTCGCTCTCACTAAACCCTGTGTTCCCCAACATTTCTGGTATGTTATTAGTGTCCTCCTTTGTGAAGACAGAACCAAAGTATGTATTTAGAACAAAAATAAAAATACATGGAAAAACTCAGCAGGTCTGACAGCATCTGCGGAGAGGAACACAGTTAATGTTTCGAATCCGTGTGACTCTTCATCAGAACTAAGGAAATATAGAAATGAGGTGAAATATAAGCTGGTAGAGGGGGATGAGACAGGTAGAGCTGGATAGAGGGCCAGTGATAGGTGGAGGCAAAGAAGAGATTGCCAAAGATGTCATAGACAAAAGGTTCAAAGGGGTGTTGACAGTGGTGATATTAGCTGAGGAATGTGCTAATGGGGACATTAAGGGTAGAAAGCAGGACGAGCAAGGTACAGATAGCCCTAGTGGGGGTGGGGTGGGGGTGGGGGTGGGGGGAAGGGTTTGAAATAGGCTAAAAGGTGGAGATAAAACAATGGATCAAAAATTTTTAAATAGGTGGGAAAAGAAAAGTAAATTTTTTAAAAATTATAAATTATTGGAAAAGGGGGGATCGGAAAGGGGGTGGGGATGGAGGAGAGAGTTCATGACCTAAAATTGTTGAACTCAATATTCAGTCCGGAAGGCTGTAAAGTGCCTAGTCGGAAGATGAGGTGTTGTTCCTCCAGTTTGTGTTGAGCTTCACTGGAACAATGCAGCAGGCCAAGGACGGACATGTGGGCAAGAGAGCAGGGTGGTGTGTTGAAATGACAAGCGACAGGGAGGTCTGGGTAATGCTTGCGGACAGACTGAAGGTGTTCTGCAAAGCGGTCACCCAGTACGGAACCGACATTTGTCTTCCCCAATATTTTTCTCTGCACATACCTATAGAAACTTTCACAGTCAGTTTTTATGTTCCCTGCAAGCTTACTCTCGTACTCTATTTTCCACTTCTTAATCAATCCCTTGGTCCTCCTTTGCTGAATTCTAAACTGCTCCCAATCCTCAGGTCTGTTGTTTTTTCTGGCCAATTTTTAAGCCTCTTCCTTGGATCTAATACTATCTCTAGTTTCCCTTGTAAGCCATGGTTTGGCCACCTTTCCTGTTTTAGTTTTGCACCAGACAGGAATAAACAATTGTTGCAGTTCACCAATGCGCTCTTTGAATGTTTGCATTGCCTATCCACTGTCATCCCTTTAAGTAACGTTTCCCAATCCATCATAGCCAAATGATGATCTCACTTCCTACACATCCATCCACTTTGAGTGTGCGTTGATGATCATTAAAAACACGGTGCCTAGAAATGGACCTACATAATCTATATGTGGTCTAACCCAGGGTCAACCAGGCCACTCCCACAGATACAGTGGAGCTGAAATGGGCAACTTCTGCTGTTGCTGACACTGGAGACAATGTTTAACCATTTTTTCTACATCACAATCTATATCTGGCCACCAGATATAACTTTGTGCGAGCATCTTCATTTTTGACATGCTTGGATGTGCACTACCAAGCTCTGTCAATAGTGGTTCACTTACTTGCAAGGGGACGATGGCTCTCGCTCTCCACAAGATACTGTCTTGACAATTTAATTCAGATTTCGGAGCACAGAATGGTTTTATATCTTCAGAGACTTGTGCATTTGACCATCCTTGCAATACCTGTTCTGGGACTCTTGATAAAATTGGCTCCCAGTTTGTCCAATTCTTTATCTGTTTCACACAGACCGGCGAGGAGTCCGGGAAATTCAACACAAGTATAACTTCTTGAGGCACTGGAGCATGTGGAACACTACCTGGCAAAGGAAGATGACTGAGTGTATCTGCACTTGCTATATGCACACCTGGACGGTGCATAAAGATGTAATCATACGCCAACAAAATCAGAGTCTATCGCTGAATTCTAGCAGAGGCTATCCATGGGATTGCTTTATCTTCACTAAACAAACCCACAGTAGCTTGTGATCTGACACTGTGGTGAAATGTAGACTGTGCAAATATTGATGGATCTTTACTGCAAATACGATAGATAAGCCTCTTTTTCAAATTGAGAGTAACCTTTCTTAGCTGCAGAGAGGGTTCTGGAGACATATCCTCTTGACCTATCCTCCAGCTTGTGTGACAATACTGCTCCCACTCCGCAGGGGGATACATCACAGCTGAGTATTAATTCCTTAGAAGCGTCATCGTGCACTAACAGACATGACGAGTGTAACAGCTTCTTGACTCTTGTGAAGTCTTCCTCTTGCTCTGCCTTCCAGGACCATCTGTGGTTCTTCTTCAGTAATAAGTGTCAAGGGGCTAACGCTGCAGATAGATTAGGCAAGGAGCGACTGTAATAATTTACCATGCCCAAAAAAGACTTGAGCTCAGTGAGGTTGGTAGGAGAGGGCACTCCCTGGATTGCCCTGACTTTGTCCTCTATTGGGTGCAGCCCCTTGGCATCCGCTTGACCCAAGTATGTGGCTTCAGTTGCTTGGAAAGTGCACTTCACTTCTTTCGTACGCCAGCCTCCAGAAATCTCTTCAGACCCTCCTCTAGGATGGCCAAATGTTCTGCCTCCTTTGATCCAGTGACCAGGACATCATCCAGGTACACTGCTACTCAGGGAAGTCCTTGTAATAAGCTTCCCATGGTTCTTTGGTAAACGGCACAAGCAGATGACACACCGAAGGGGAGGTGTGTATACTGGGACAGGCCCTTGTGCGTGTTTGTGGTGACATACCCTCTAGATGTGTTGTCCAGCTCCAGCTGTTGATACGTGTGGCTCGTGTCTAGTTTAGTACAGGAGCTTCCTCCTGCAAGTTTAGCGTACAGATCTTTAGCCCTCAGGTTTGGATATCTGACCAATTTCGCAGCCTTGTTCACTGTTAATTTATACTCTCCGAAGACGCGAATGGTTTGATCTGGTATCATCACAGGGACTATGGGTACTGCCCGTTCTGAAAATTGGACTGGCTGGATTATTCCTGACTTCTCTAAGCAGCACAATTTTACATCTAGCTTCTCCTTTAGGGAGTAAGGCACAGGTCTTGCCTTAAAACATCTGGGGTTTAGCCTCAGAGTCTACATATATTTTAGTTTGTAGGACTTTTATCTTCCCCAACTCATCTTGGAATATTCTGTCTTTTTTTAAGAACACTCAGGAATTCCTCCTGTTCTGACTTGAAAAATTCCTGACCAGCTGGGTTCAGAAGGTCAGGTCCCTGACCTGTCACAACACTCACTGGCAGCTGGGCTGTCTGATGCCTGTAGGATACAGGTACAGAGGTGATGCCTGTTACTTCTCCAGTTTACGTTTCTGGCTAAGTTGTGGTTTGCTCCAAACTCATTGGCTGGGAACCTTCTCTGAGGTATTTAAAGATGTGTTCTCCCTCCACTGTGGTCAATGCTCCTGTGTCAACCTCCATGAGCAGAGGCTTCCCATTTACTTGAAGGGTAACGGTGACTGGTTCAGTTTCCCTGGCCTTTAGATTGTGTAGATATCAGATATCTGAATCAGTAGCTTCTGGCTCGTCTATATTGTGCACTTCGTTCAACTTGACCTGCTGTCTGATTGGCTGTCTTGACCTCGCCCTGCATTGTTTTATAACATGCCCCTTTTTGAGACAGTAATGGCATTCTGCCTCTTTAAATCTGCAGGTTTCTGGTACAGGGTCACCCCCACATCGGTAGCACTTTAACTTGTGGATTACCGGTGAGCTGCTTCCAGTATTTCTCTTTGTTTTTCCAGCAGTAGGAATCGTGCCTTGCTTCGTGGTTACCTCCCCGATCTTCACACCACACCCAGGGGCAGGTTCCCTCCCTAACTGAACAACGGCACCATGTTGCACACTCTGCAGAGCCTGCGAATCCCACTCCGCACTCTCCATCGCTCGCGCTGTCTCTATGGTGCCCTTCAGATCTATCCCACCTCCTGCAAGTAAACTGTGCTGAACGGCGGCCGTTGTGTACTCTGCAGACCAGGCAATCTCGCAACATGTCGTTTAGAGTATCTCCCAAGTCACAGTCCTCCACAGGACCCCCCCTACCCCCTGACCCCCGACCCGCGACCCCCCACAGCAATCCTGGACGGTGAAAGGTTTAGCCTCAGCGTTGAGTCCTGGTCGTTCTGAATCTCTCACCGATTCGCTAGCAGGAATCCCAGGAAATGTTGTCCTTTCCCGTTGGCTCACAGCTCTCACAGGGTGACGGAGCTCAGGGTGTGACCTGGCTTAATGTTCTTCCTCCTTTTTCAGGGTCCACAGGAACAGGAGGAGGCCATTCAGCCCCAAGCTTGAACCAATTCAGTCACTTAATTCAATCACAGCTGATCTGTACCTCAACACCATTCACCTTTGCCCCATATCCTTAACCTCCTCACTCAACAAAAACCCATCAATCTCACTCTTAAATGTCAATCCACCCCCAGCCTCAGCAGTGTTTCATGGGAGAGAGAGTTCCAGATTTCCGCTCCCCTCTGTGTGATCCTTTAACCATCTTAAACACCTCGATAAGATCACCCCCTAATCTGATAGTCTATGCGTCACAAGCCTGGTCTGCGCAAGCTTTATAATTTAACCCTTTCAGCCCCGGGGTCGATCTGGTGAATCTGAGCTGCTCCCCCTCCGAGGGCAGCATATCCTTCCTGAGGGGTGGGGCCCAGGACTGGACCCAGTTACTGCAGACGGGGTCTCATCAAGGCTCTGTCCACCAGCACCCGGCTTGGGAGAGTCAGATACGCAGGGGACATAAGAAATAGGAACAGGAGGAGGCCATTCAGCCCCTCAAGTCTGCTTCGCCATTCAGTGAGATGGCGTCCGATCTCCTATCTCGGCTATCCCCGTGTCCTTTGGCATCTTTAATAACTAGGGGCAGGATTATTACCTGGCCGGGCGGGCACAGCGTGCAGTGAGCAGCTGTGAAACCACCCACTGGCCCGCAATCGGGCCCCCGACTGTGAGTTCACGCAGGCCGACCAGTTAACGGCCTAGATAGCGTGAATGACGCGCTGATAGGCTCAGCGCTGCCAGAGGTGAGGGGAGAGGAGGGCGAGTGCAGAAGGCAGCGAGGGCACGGGGTGGGGGCGGGGGGAGGGTGAGAGTGAGCAGAGCACAGACCTGCTCCAGGGAGCTGGAGATAAATAAAGATATAAACCACAAGGTAAACATGTTCCCTCATGTGACTGCGCCACACGTACAGGGACACGTCCAAAATGAGATTTAAGCATTTTTATTTTATCTTTAATTAACACGAGAAACCCCATCCCACCGGCGGCCTATTCACCCACCCACCAACCGAACACTTGGACAGACGGCAAAAAATCCGCTTTAGTTCATTGACTACGGGCCTTAGTGGGCCTCTTAATGGTCAGCGGGCGCACTGCCACCTCTCACCCACCGAACAAAGTACCGCAAGAGTGCACGATGGTGTTGGGACACACAGCCGACGCTATCGCTCACTATTTTACTCTTGTTCAGGCCGGGCGTGAATCTGCCCGACGGGGGATACATTCTGCCCAAGGCATCTACCGATTTCTGTCTTGAATGTACTCAGTGACTGAGCCTCTGGGATAGAGAATTCCAAAGATTCACCACCCTCTGAGTGAAGAAATTCCTCCTCATCTCAGTCTCACATGGCCTGCCCCTTATTCTGAGGCTGTGTCATACGGACTGGAAACGTTAGCTGTGTCTCTCTCTCCACAGAGGCTGCCAGACCTGCTGAGATTTTCCAGCACTTTCTCTTTTTACCCGGTCTCCTCAATCTCTCCACATTGGACAAAACCCACCGTCCCAGGATTAGTCTGGTGAATCTCCACTGCACTTCCTCCATGGTGAGTACACCTTTCCTTAGGTAAGGGGACGAGAACTGTACACAATACTCCAGGGAAGGTCTCACTAGGGCGCTATACAATTGCAGCAAAACTTGCTTACCCCTATACTCAAATCCCCTTGTGATAAAATCCCCTTCCTAACTGCTTGCTGCACCTGCAGGTTACCTTTCAGTGACTCATGAACAAGGATACCCAGCTCTCTTTGGACATCAATACTTCCCAATCTCTTCCTGCATAAGAAATACTCCACAATTCTCTTCCTCCTGTCAAAGTGGATAATTTCCCATTTTTTCACATTATATTCCATCTTCCTCTCAAGCTGCCTAAATCCTCCTCGAAACCTCTTTGCACCCTCCTCACAACTCACAGTTCAACAAGTTTTATGTCATCAGCAAACTTGGAAATATTACAATTGGTCCTCACACCCGAGTCATTGATATAGATTGTGACCAGGTGGGGCCAAGCACTGATCCTTGCAAGACAGAGAGAGACAGACAGACATAGACCGAAAGAGAGTGACAGAGAGGAACAGAGACAGATGGAGAGACGGACCTACCAGGAAAAGTTTAACCAAGCCCAATATCCTAGGAATCTAAAGCCCTCCCTCTTGCCTCATCTCTACAGCCACACACTCGTCTGCTCCACCCTCCTATTTTTCTACTCACTTGCACGCTGCACTGTGTGTAATACAGGGGTTACTACCATTGAGGTGCTGCTCGCTTGTTTCCCTCCCAGTTCCCTAAACTCTGCCTGTAGGACCACATCCCTCTTTCTACCTATGTCATTGGTACTGATGTGCACTACAACTGCTGGCTGTTCACCCTCCCCTCTCTGAGTGCTCTGAATCTACTCAGTGATACCCCTGACCTTGGGACCAGCGAGGCAACACACCACCCCGGAGTCACGCCTGTTTTTATACCCTGACCATAAATCCCTTCCTCTATTGCTTTATCAATCATCCTTCTGCCTGAGCGCCCCCTCCCCCCTACCCCCTCCCTGCTGAGCCGGATGTGGGGTTGACATGTGTCATGGATTTGGCTCTGGTAACTCTCCTCAGATGAACCATCCCTCTGGCCAATATTCACAGCTCAATATTGGTCGGACAGTGGGATGCACTCAGGAGACTCCTGCACTACCTGCATGGGCCTTATTGATGACCCACGGAGACAGAGAGAGACAGACAGAGAATAAAAGAGAAACAGAGAGAGAGAGAGAGACAAGGGAGAGATCAATCAACAGCTAAAGAAAAGCACTGGCAGGCGACAGACAGGCAGACAGACAGGCAGACAGGCAGGCAGATAGGCAGACAGACAGACAGGCAGACAGACAGGCAGACAGGCAGGCAGATAGGCAGACAGACAGACAGGCAGACAGGCAGGCAGACAGGCAGGCAGATAGGCAGACAGACAGACAGGCAGACAGACAGACAGACTGGCAGACAGACAGACGGACAGACAGGCAGACAGACTGGCAGACAGACAGATGGACAGGCAGGCAGGCAGACAGATAGACAGACAGACAGGCAGGCAGGCAGGCAGACAGACAGGCAGACAGGCAGACAGACTGGCAGACAGACAGACGGACAGACAGGCAGGCAGACAGGCAGACGGACAGACAGGCAGGCAGGCAGACAGACAGACACACAGACAGGCAGACAGACAGACAGGCAGACAGAAAGGCAGACAGACAGACAGGCAGGCAGGCAGGCAGACAGGCAGACAGACTGGCAGACAGACAGACGGACAGACAGGCAGGCAGGCAGACAGGCAGGCAGGCAGACAGACAGGCAGACAAACAGACAGACTGGCAGGCAGACGGATGGACAGACAGGCAGGCAGACAGGCAGACAGACTGGCAGACAGACAGACGGACAGACAGGCAGGCAGACAGACAGACAGACACACACACAGACAGGCAGACAGACAGACAGGCAGACAGAAAGGCAGACAAGCAAACAGACAGACAGACAGGCAGGCAGGCAGACAGGCAGGCAGGCAGACAGACAGACTGACAGACCGACAGACGGGCAGGCAGGCAGACAGACACACTGACAGGCAGGCAGACAGACAGACAGGCAGGCAGGCAGACAGACAGACAGACAGGCAGGCAGGCAGGCAGGCAGGCAGACATACAGACAGACAGACAGGCAGGCAGGCAGACAGACAGATAGACAGGCAGACAGGCAGATAGACAGACAGACAGGCAGGCAGGCAGACAGACAGGCAGGCAGACAGGCAGACAGGCAGACAGACAGGCAGGCAGGCAGACAGACAGGCAGACAGGCAGGCAGACAGACAGACAGGCAGACAGGCAGACAGGCAGACAGGCAGGCAGACAGACAGACAGGCAGACAGGCAGACAGGCAGACAGGCAGGCAGACAGACAGATAGGCAGGCAGGCAGGCAGAGCCTGAATGGCCACAAATGGGTTCTGGTGAAACTATGGGTTCTGGTGAAACTATAGCTGAACAGAGCTCTGTTTCCCAGCTCGATGAACGACATGTCAGACAGGCCACTCCAACAGAGAGATTTAATTTGGGGTTATGACACTGAAAGGTAACCAGGCCCTGAAATTATCATTAACACGTTGTCTCCGACTGTACAATCTCCTTCAGAATCTTTCTCCTGGGTGTTTAAAAACTGTAATAATGTTGTCAAGTTAAGAGCCTTCACCAGGGGCAGAATTTTCTGGTTGGCGTGTGGGGGACAGGTCTAACCCTAACCCAATGGCTGCTGGGTGACAAGGGCTATCCCCTCAGAAGGTGATCTCTCCGCCATCCAAGAACAGAGGCTGAGCAGCGGTACAATAGGAGCCACGGCACCACAAGGGCTGTGGTGGAGAGAGCCATCGGTCTTCTCAAGATGTGCTTCCAATGCCTGGACCGCTCAGGGGGCCACACTCCTGTACCACCCAGATCATGTGTCGCTGAGAGTGGTTGCATGCTGCGCTCTCCACAATCTAGCACTGGAAAGAGGTGATGCAGTGGACGATGAAGATGTAGACACAGTGTCTGCGGCTGCACACGATGAGTCCAGCAGTGAGTCCGAGGATGAGCACACACAGGGAAATACTGAGCGGGTAGACGCTGACCCGGGAATACTCCAGGGAGGCAGGGACACCCGGGAGGCAGGGACACCTGGGAGGCAGGGACACCCGGGAGGCAGGGACACCCGGGAGGCAGGGACACCTGGGAGGCAGGGACACCCGGGAGGCAGGGACACCCGGGAGGCTTTAATCCAGTGAACCTTCAGCTAGAACACCACACATGGACCTGCCGGACAAGCCAGGACTGCAGGCTCCATTCTCGACACCTCAGTACAAAATCTGCCTGGTTCAGAACAGTAACTAAGGGCCTTGTTAATAAAGCTGAATGTCCCACAAATCACTCTTTACATTATTGGTAACCATCCGCCTGCAGAACAAGAGAGGCACCTTCAGCAATGGTGACATGTCTGACTTTAATATTACAACCAAAGAAACTTAATGAAACAAAATGATAAAGGTGTTAAACATCAGACCAACTCATAAAGACCCCATCTTGGGCCAACACAAAACCACCAGTGCGAATCCCATGGTGCCTAAGGTGCCTTATGTTTACATTTCCGGGTGCTACGTCTTGTTGCTGACCCCTCGCTGGGAGTGGTATCTGAGACAGCTGCTGACTCTGCTGTCCTGTTGGCCTCGATGACCTTGGCGGGCGTTCTCTGTCCTGTGGAGCCAGTGCTGGCCCCGCCTGGGAGGGAGCAGCCAGGTCCACAGCTGGCATCTCCCCAGTCACCGCAGCCTCACTGGATCCACAAGGGAGAGGGGTGGAGGAGCTGCTACCCTCATCCGGAGCGCCCTGAGAGGTACCCGCAGAGACGACAGGCAGCTGCTGCACTGATGTGAAGTCAGTTCGGACCTCCCTGCTCACTGTGGATGGATGGGCACCAAGCTGGGAAACTTGGCGCCCAGACCATCTCCCACACTGGCACTGACCAGCTGAGGTCAATGCCAATGTGAGGTACTCGCTGGTCTGAGCGCATCCCCAGGAAGCACTGATGGGTCTCCTGGAGGAGCCTCTCCACGGGACTCACCACTCTGTCCATGGAGGACGCATGGCGCTCAGACATGAGGCTCATTGCTTCAGCCAGTGTCCACGTAGACTCCTCCACCATGGACACCAAGCCAAGCACGGCCTCATGTATCTCCCCCAGATGTTCCCACACACCCGGCCGCACTTCCTGCAGCTGCTGCGTCACGGACGACTCCAGAGGGACGTCATCAGGCACCGACTGAGCATGTACCTGGTCCCCTGCAGCCCTCCGACTGCTGGCACCATGGGCACTCCCTGCCTCTGCCAGCTCCTCCAGCGGCTGTGAAGTGCCCTCACCGCTGTGCCCCGGGACACCAGCCGATGTTCTAATTCCCACCAGGTTGCTCGTATCTGTGCTGGTACCTGCCTGGCAGAGATGGTGTGACGCTGGTGAGACTTCAGGGCCCTCGGGTGTGAGAGGGGGCCTCTGCTGCTCCTCCTCCCAGCCCTGCTCTGATGATGCTGAAAGGAAGAACAAGGACATTGGATCAGTTAACGTGGACACAATGTCAATGTGCATCCCTGTCCCCCAGATCATTATTCACTCATCCTTCCATAAGCAATGGTCAAGCCATGTTGCAAACTTCAATCACTGAACATTCAGCACTGCCATGGCTGCTGGGAGAACAATGGTGACCTCAGTGCTGGGCACACATACCTGCCCGTGGTACCCCAGCCCCGTGTCACCCCAGCCTCACCCACGCTGCTGGACCTGGGTGAATGGGGCCTCTCCAGATCCAGGGCCTCCTGCTCAAAGCGGCTGAGAATCGCTAACTGTGCCGGTTCTCCCCCAGACCTCACCCGCTCGGCTGCATCATGTACATTCTCCTCCTGGAAAGGAGAGAGGAGCATTGATTGGTGCTTCTTGTACCTGGACCCGCTTCACACACGGCCCATCCCAACCAGAGTCAGGGCTCCAGAGCCCCCTCACCCCGCAGCTGCCAAACACTCACACAAAGATACCAGGCCCACTCCACACTCTCCCATCCCCCCCACACCCCCCACCCCGGCCACATGCTGCCTACATCACATTAGGCACCACACGGTCTAACCTTCCATAACAAGGAGGCACAAGCACGTGGCGTGTAGAGGGCAGCAGATCGATCGGTGCCAAGGTCACCTTGAAGCTTCCCTCCCAGCGTCTCATCACCCTGACTGTGACATGTCCTGGAGTTCCAGCTCTGCGCCAGGGGGCAGCACCTCCAGGTTCTCCCCAAACCAGTCACGTGGGTCTCAATGTACCACATGCTGTGGGGGCAAAACCCATCTCATCACCACCCTCTCAGGGTGACCTCGGCATGGACAATACCTGCTGGCCCACCCAGCGAAGGACACAGACCGTCAATGATTCAATGCAGCCCCTACACTCAGACATGGCGGGTGTGGGGCCCAGGGGGTGAAAGCCCACCTGCTGGGTTAAGTGACCAATGCCAACATGGTCCTCACCCTTCCCGAGTGCAAAAGGTCGTTGAACCCCTTGTGACCCTGGAC
>JANJGN010000011.1:3739153-3744153 GCA_026770705.1 Isurus oxyrinchus
TGGGAGCGGGGAGTAGGGTGGGAGCGGGGAGGGAGCGGGGAGTAGGGAGGGAGCGGGGTGGGAGCGGGGTGTGGGGTGAGAGCGGGGAGTAGGGTATGTGCGGGGAGTAGGGTGGGAGTGGGGAGTAGGGTGGGAGTGGGGAGTAGGGAGGGAGCGGGGAGTGGGGCGGGAGTGGGGAGCAGGGAGTAGGGAGGGAGCGGGGAGTAGGGGGGGAGTAGCGAGGGAGCAGGGAGTAGGGAGGGAGCGGGGAGTAGGGTGGGAGTGGGGAGTAGGGTGGGAGAGGGGAGTAGGGGGGGAGCGGGGAGTAGGGTGGGAGCGGGTTGTAGGGTGGGAGCGGGGAGTAGGGTATGTGCGGGGAGTGGGGTGAGAGCGGGGAGCTCAATGTTTAAACTGAAGGGGATTTGGCCCCTCAGGGGCTGGTCTTGGCCAATGCCTGTAGCCCTGGCAGCTGCTGCTGGTGCCTCCCAGGCGCTGCTGGCGCTGACGGAGCTGCTGGTCTCCAGAGGGTGGGACCTCCACCCCACTCAGCCCTCGTTCATCAGCCCTGGAGCTCTCGATGGCTGCGGGTGCGTTGATGTGGGTCATGTCAGCTCCACTCCCATGTGGTTTCCAGCAAAGTCTATCATCTGCCCCCCCACCCGCTCGACCCCTCGACCCCTGACCCCACCCCACTCACATGATTCTGCCCATCAAGAGGAAAGGGGTGTTGAGAATGGGTTTAATTAATAATCTCCCATCGGCCAGGTCCCAGAGAGATGACGGCTGTAATGTGACACTGTTTGTTACAGCTGCAACCTCCCAAAGGGGGAGGTGATGACCTGGTCCTATTGCCACTGGACTGGTGCTCCAGAGACCCAGGGACATGCTCTGCGTGGGTTCACGACCTGTTACAGACAGATGGAGCAATTTGAATTCAATAAAAATCTGGAATTAAAAGTCTAATGATGACCATTGTCGATTGTTGTAAGAACCCATCTGGGTCACTAATCCCCTTTAGGGAGGGAAATCTACCGTCCTTACCTGGTCTGGCCTACATGTGACTCCAGACCCCCAGCAATGGCGTTGATTCTTAACTGCCCCCCTGAACAAGGGTAATTAGGGACGGGCAATAAAGGCTGGCCTAGCCGGAGATGCTCACATCCCATGAATGAATTTTAAAAATATATTAAGGTGAGGCGTCCCTCCACAGTTCATCTCTCATGTACAATGCTGCTGCTCACTTCTTTATGTGGCCTCAAGTGTTCTAACTGGCTCAATATCAAATCATTTGACTGGAGTATCTCGGGGAGAGGTGTGCGGTTTTACCAGAGGGAGAATGTACAGGCAACATCAAGTTAATGGGACAGTTCGAAAGAGTCTGAACTGGACACCCCGAACTTTTCCTACATGCACATGTGCTTTTTCAATATCTTCAAAGCTGAACACTGGTGGTAAGACGAGGCCAGATATGAAGCATCATGTTTCTTTCACAGTGACTGAACATGCAACGTGACTATTATGATCAGATTCAATCAGTGCAAATTGTCATGAGCAGGTACGAAAATGGACATGGACAAGCTCAGCACGTCAGTGAGTAGCTTTGCGTGAATTGAAAACGATTTTCTAACTGCACCTCTTGAAGGCGTTCTAACCTTCCCAACTAGGTTTATGATCAAAACACCGGCTGCTTCGGAGTGTTCCTGTCCTTGTGTTTTGAATTCTCCTGTGCTCACAACCCACACAAGGGTCCAAGCACCTGGGACCAAGGACTTCCCAACACGTGGGGGTGAGATGTTTCTTGATGACAGAGACAGAGCAGCAGATTGCATCTCGTTATCAGTCTTGGAAGAAAGGCTTCAATAACCTGCCTGTCAATATATTAAGCACCTTATTAACAAAGCCCAACAGCCCATCTGCCGTGCTCACTGCTCTCTTAATGTGTCCTGCCACCTTCAAAGTTCTAGGCATATGAATCCGCAGTTCCCTGTGTCCCTATACACTCTTTAGCACTGTCCCATTAACTCAGTACTGCCTGGATATAGGCCTCCTGGCAAAACCACACACTTCTCTGTGATAAATGAAACCTGCTTCTAGCCTGCCCTTTCTGCTAGACTGTCTATGTCTTGTTGCAATCGATTGGTTTCATCCTAACCGTTTCTCGATCCTCCAAGGTCCCATCGGTAGCTTTTGAAATTTTACTCTGTATTCCAATATCAAATCATTTATCTATATCAAAAATACACTGACCCTTGGGGAACACCACTCTCCACCATCCTCCAGTCTGAAAATTAACCATTTACCACAACTTCCTGTTTTCTATCCTTAAGGCAAATCCTTATCCAGGCTGACATTGACCCTCCTAAACCACGAGCCTCAACTTTACTAACAATCAGTTTGTGTGGATCTTTGTCAAAGGCTGAAAATCCATCCAGACAACATCCACCTCATTCCCTTCATCAACCTTCCCTGTTACTTCATCAAAAAACTCAATTTAACTACTCAAGCACGAATAGCTTTTTACAAATTCAAATAACTTAAACTTCCCCACAGCCCTGTTGATCTTTTCCTGAAAATCTCAGCACTGGGGATGTTAAACTAACTGACTTGTGGTTGCTAGGAGTGTCTTTAGACCCTTCCTTGAATAAGGGTGTCACATTCCCCACTCTCCAATCCTCTAGCAGCTCCCCATGTCTAGAGAAGATTGGAAGATTATGACAGGCCCTTCCGCTATCTCCATCTCCACTTCTTGCAGCAGCTTTGAATACAAACCACCGGACCTGGTGATATATCGTCTGTAAACATAGCCAGGCCCTCCATTGCTTATCAATTTCACCTCAGGCATTATTTAAGGATTTATAAATAGATCCTCCTTCCATCATAAGGTCAGAAGTAGGGATGTTCGCTGATGATTGCACAATGTTCAGCACCATTCACAACTCCTCAGATACTGAAGCAGTCCATGTCCAAATGCAGCAAGACCTGGACAATATCCAGGCTTGGGCTGACAAGTGGCAAGTAACATTCACGCCACACAAGTGCCAGGCAATGACCATCTCCAACAAGAGAGAATCCAACCATCATCCCTTGATGTTCAATGGCATTACCATCACTGAATCCCCCACTGTCAACATCCTGGGGGTTACCATTGACCAGAAACTGAACCAGTCATATAAATACTGTGGCTACAAGAGCAGGTCAGTGGCTAGGAGTTCTCCAGCAAGTAACTCACATCCTGACTCCCCAAAGCCTGTTCACCATCTACAAGACACAAGTCAGGAGTGTGATGGAATATTCCCCACTTGCCTGGATGAGTGCAGCTCCCACAACACTCAAGAAGCTTGACACCGTCCAGGACAAAGCAGCCCGCTTGATTGGCATCACATCCACAAACATTCACTCCCTCCACCACCGACACACAGTAGCAGCAGTGTGTGTACCATCTACAAGATGCACTGCAGGAATTCACCAAGGCTCCTTAGGCAGCACCTTCCAAACCCACGACCACTACCACCTAGAAGGACAAGGGCAGCAGATAGAGGGGAACACCACCACCTGTTGAGGTGCAACTGTCCCATTTGAATAGGTGCCTCCTGTCCCAGAACTGGCCACACATTAATCCTCCAGACCTTCCAATTTCTATCCTCACTAGCAGGTGGAGCTGGGGGTAATCCAGCGATTGCTACCTTCAAGGTCCTACTAAAGCTCCTCCCTTGGGCTTGAACACCTGACCATAGAGTCCTCATTGTGATGTCCTTTACCGTGGTAGCAGGGAGGACTCACAATGACAGTTACAGAAATGCCTGTCTCTTCCCCTAACTATGGAATCTCCGATAACAGCTGTGCTTCTACAGTGAGCTGCTCCCTCCTGCGCTATGTCCTGCCCACTGGTGCTGCGGGTCTGGCCTGTGTACCTTCGAGGCGTCGTGAGTCCCACAGAATCTAATACCGATGCCCTGTTTGAGAGAGGCAGACAACCTGAACACTCCTGGACTACCCCCCTCTTCCTGCTCTTCCTCCTGGGTCCCCACGCTCTCTACCCTGACCTCTCACCCCTTTGGTCCGGCCCAGGAAACTCTCACTCACCCCGATGCTCTGCAGTACCTCCTGCTGCCCCTCACTCTGGGAAACACAGAGCTGAAGCCGGAGCCAGGTCTTACACAAGGTGTTCCCCCGGGGCGCAGGGCGTGTCCTCAAAGTCACCCGGGTATCTACAGGTCTCAGCGGCCCATCTGTGATCTAAGAAAAATCCCGATTCCCTCCCTTAGAATCGAGTGACTTGTTCAAACGAATAAGTTTGAATTAATACATCTAGAGCCCAGCTCTCAGGTCCCCCTGTCTCCCACTGGAAATATTCAGCAGCTCTGGCAGCGTCTGTGGGGAGGGGGTCCCGCGGGGGTTTTGCTTGTACTGGTCTCCACGGGCTGGATTTTCCCCTCGTTGGGTGGTCATGGTGGGTGGTCCTGGGAGCAGCCGGTGTGATAGGCGCTCTCAGACCCTCAGCGCTGCCAGGGGGTGGGTGCAGGAGGAGTGCCAGCCCTGAGGTTTGGGGGTGCGCTCACTGAAACCTCGCTGGGGGCCACAGGATCTAAAAATGAAAGGTGAAGATTTCACAAATAATAGATTCATGCCCCCAGCATGTGTGGCTGAGTCCACGTGAAGAGGGGACGTTCAAAGCTTCACCGACAACGCAAAGGCCATGAGGCCTATTCGTCTACCCAACCACCGGCAGCTTGTTCATTGTCGACGGGGCGCACAGCCGACTCTCGGTGTGTGCTCTCCGGCTGAGGGCGCAATGATGTCAGGGCACTCGCTCACCCGGGGTCAATCACGCCTGTTGCTTCATACTCAGGCGTGTGGGATACCCGCTTACAACACTGACCTGAAAGCCCAGGCCCGGGTTCCACACAAGGAGCAGGCGGTACAACCGGACTCGATCCGGCTTCACCCGGAGGCACTAATTTCAGGCCTTGCCCCCCCGGACTGGATTTTACCCCAGGTAATGGGGGGGTGGGGGGGGGGGG
>JANJGN010000011.1:3751653-3819153 GCA_026770705.1 Isurus oxyrinchus
CAGTACTGACCCTCTGACAGTGCAGCACTCCCTCAGTACTGACACTCAGACAATGCAGCACTCCCTCAGTACTCACCCTCCAACAGTGCAGCACTCCTTCAGTACTGACCCTCTGACAGTGCAGCACTCCCTCACTACTGACCCTCTGAGAATGCAGCACTTCCTCAGTATTGACCCTCCAACAGTGCAGCACTCCCTCAGTATTGACCCTGTGACAGTGCAGCACTCCCTCAGTACTGACCCTGTGACAGTGCAGCACTCCCTCAGTACTGACCCTGTGACAGTGCAGCACTCCCTCAGTACTGACCCTCTGACAGTGCAGCACTCCCTCAGTACTGACCCTCTGACAGTGCAGCACTCCCTCAGTACTGACCCTCTGACAGTGCAGCACCCTCAGTACTGACCCTCTGACAGTGCAGCACTCCCTCAGTACTGACCCTCTGACAGTGCAGCACTCCCTAGGTACTGACCCTCTAACAGTGCGGCACTCCCTCAGTACTGACCCCCCGACAGTGCAGCATTCCCTCAGTACTGACCCTCTCACATTGCAATGTTGTGGGAGCAGCACTCATCCAGGCAAGTGTAGAGTATTGTATCACACTCCTGACTTGTGCCTTGTAGATGGTGGACAGGCTTTGGGGAGTCAGGAGGTGAGTTACTCATCACAGGATTCCTATCCTCTGACCTGCTCTTGTAGTCACAGTATTTATGATGGAAGGAAGGTCATTGATGAAGCAGCTGAAGATGGTTGGGCCTAGGACACTACCCTGAGGAACTCCTGCAGTGATGTCCTGGAGCTGAGATGACTGACCTCCAACAACCACAACCATCTTCCTTTGTGCTAGGTATGACTCCAATCAGCGGAGAGTTTTCCCCCTGATTCCCATTGACTTATTTTTACAGAACATTTCCCCAGCAGGCCCTATACCCAGGCAGCGCCCCCTCCCCCATACAAATCAGATCTCTTCCCCCACCCCTCAACTCCCACACTCACGCTCCCCTCCACCCACTCACACAGAAACTCCCTCCTCCTCTCTTTCTCACGCTGGTGGTTGAGCACTTAGTTCACCATTAATTAAACCCGACTCCCTGCTGCTCAGCTCTTTCCTCTCCTACGTCAGCACCTTACTTATCCTGCTCTTTCCACTGCTCTCCCCTACCATGCTATCAATTATGCACTGAGACATTGAGCCTTGAATGATGACGCAGGCTGTGTTTGAACCTCCAACCCCGAGAGTCTCAGTGATCGGAGCCTCTCGCAGTGCCCGATCTCACACTCTACTCTCATCATCACACTGCCGGTGATTCTCCCTCTGCCTCTGCGTCCACCCATTCCCTCTATCAGGGACCGGAACACGCTCGCCATTCTGCTCACCCACAAATGGAAACCGGATGCATTCTAGCAACCTATACAAACATTTTCCATTTACTCCATTGTTCTCTTCTCACAGGAGGAGACCATTCGGCCCCTCAAGCATGTTCCTCCATTCAGTTCGGTCCTGGCTGCTCTATATCTGGACACATTGGCTCTATAAACTCTCAACAACACTTATCCACCAAAAACCTATCAATCAATCAGGAAATTTCCAATTGAGCCCCAGTTTCTACAGTTGGGGAAGACAGTTCCAGATTTCCGCTCCCCTCTGGGTGGGGAAAGGCTTCCTGACATCACCCCTGAACGGCCTGGCTCAAATTTTAAGG
Source organism: Isurus oxyrinchus (assembly GCA_026770705.1). Lineage (NCBI taxonomy): Eukaryota > Metazoa > Chordata > Chondrichthyes > Lamniformes > Lamnidae > Isurus > Isurus oxyrinchus. The sequence continues at coordinate 3,753,355 of JANJGN010000011.1, forward strand.
TTCTGCCCCCTTGTCTTGGCTTCCCCCAACCAGAGGAAATAGTTTCTCTCTATCGACCCTATCAACTCCTTTAACCATCTTAAACACCTCGATTAGGTCATCCTTGATCTTCGAGACTTGAGAGAATATAAGTCAATTAGTTCAACCAAGACATTAGCTGGGCAGAGTGTTGATAGTTCTCAGCAGCAGTGAAGGCCACCATAGCTGAAGCGGATTCGATCCATGTGGATCATCTGCAACAGGTGACAATGTGTAGAATTGTTCCAGGTTTGCACTAAGTGTGGTAGCAGGAGGGTAAAATGATGGTTTACCCACTGGCCGCATTGGTGGCTTTTCACACTGTATCGTCCCAAACCCACCGTATTAATTATGCACTCCTGGGAAACAGGCCATTTCCATGGTGGGCGGGCTCTGATTCGCCTGCCACACTGTCACCTCACCACTTCATCACGCCAGGCACCACATTTAAAGTGCAGCCGCGCTCACAGCTTCCAGCCCAAGGCTGCAATATTGAAGACATGGCCCCAAAAGGCAAGAAGATTGCAGCCCTCAAGCACCTTTTGGACACTGTGGAGGCTCCACTGTGATGTCCTGTATCCCCCACTCTGACTGCAGGAGAGGCAGTTACATTACCCCTCTGGCTTGCTAGGTGGTGGCAGTGGTGGTCAGTGCCAACGCTGCACAGAAAAGGTTGGCCTTCCAGTGCAGATAGAGGATGAATGATCTCATCTGAGCCACCAGAGTAAGGCAACAATTTCATCACCCTAAACTCACACACTCACAAGCCCATCACACATTCACTGGCATCTCACTCACTGCCAGCTCAAGGGACATCACCACTCACTCTCTCACACACACACACCCTCACATCTCCATCTGGCCTCATCTCCTCTGGAGACTGCCTCCTCAGCCCTCACCATCTTGTACAGATCAACATGTGTCCCCCACACCCACCCTGGGATACCCTCCGCCCCCAGTACAGCCCTCACCCTGCAGCCTCTTCCCTTGCCTGAGACCACTTCTCCACCTTCCCCAAACAAGCCCTAGTCCTGCAGCTGTACAAAGCCACCCCCGCCTTACAGCTGGTCTGGTAGGTAGAGACCTGCCCGTGAGCCCCTCTAAAAGTGATGTGGTGCTGCCTGTGAATCCTGGCGCTGATGTTTGCGAGTGCTGTCTGAAGCAAGGTGGGCAAACAGACCTCGAAGTCTCGAGCCATGTGCAGCTCACCAGGTGTCCGTCGCTTCTGTGCTGTTGTGAAACACGTTGGTGTGTTTTCCCGGTGACATGGGGCAGGCGATCTAGCGTGAGGGGACAATTCCGACGGGATAATGATATACTGGTTTATTACAATGAGGTTCCTGGTGTCCAATGGTGGGAGACACCGCCCCCCCCCCCACCCCCTTCACAGGCTGAGGGGACGAACGCAAACTGGTTTCACGTCGTGGTGAAACTGATCGGTCCATATTGTCCGCTCAGGCCACCGCACATGCCCACTGCTGGTGGACACAGAAAACCCTGACCAATGGGTCTGATCTCAGCGTTCTGCAATCCCAAACTGCCCTTCTCCCAAGACAGTGTCCAGCTACACCTTAAACCAGTTCAGTTGTCCGGGCTTTAGCTGCCCAGTATTGTTGTTACTGTCAGCCTGATGTCTCACTCGGGGCTGTTAGCGAACTGCAGTTAGTTCCTGAGCTGAATCTCGTTACTGTCCATGCTTTTGGATCACTATGTACTGCTACTGTTAGTCCTGGTTGGTTATCAACAGCAGTGCTGATTCACAATAACACCATTTGGTGGGCACTGAATGATGCCAATCCCATTCACTTGTTCAATTCCTTGAGCAGGAAATTGATATTTTACATGAAAGTGAAGTCATCAAATTAGAAACGAGAGCAGAGGGTGTATAATTAGTGGAATGTGAAAGTCTGTTTACAATGAACTCATTACTGAGATGAACAGAGAGAGAGAATTAAATTCAGCTATCGTATCAAAACTTTCACATCTGACATCTCTCTGCTGCCTCCCACACAGCTGGACACACTTGTGAGTCAGTCTGAAGCTATTTCGGAATCAGTGCGAACACAGTCATTAATCAGTGTAAACACAGTCAGGAGTCAGTGTGAACACAGTCAGAAGTTAATGTGAACACAGTCAGGAGTTCGTGTGAACACAGTCATTAATCAGTGTGAACACAGTCAGGAGTCAGTGTGAACACATTCAGAATTCAGTGTGAATACAGTCAGGTGTCAGTGGGAACACAGTCAGGATTCAGCTTGAATACAGTCAGGTGTCAGTGTGAACACAGTCAGGTGTCAGTGTGAACATAGTCAGGTGTCAGTGTGAACATAGTCATGAGTCAGTGTGAACACAGTCATTAATCAGTGTGAACACAGTCAGGAATCAGTGTGAACACAGTCAGGAATCAGTGTGAACACAGTCGGGATTCAGTGTGAATACAATCAGGTGTCAGTGTGAACACAGTCGTTAATCAGTGTGAGCACAGTCAGGTGCCAGTGTGAACACAATCAGGTGTCAGTGTGAACACAGTCGTGAATCAGTGTGAGCACAGTCAAGAGTCAGTGTGAACACAGTCAGGATTGAGTGTGAACAGTCAGGTGTCAGTGTGAACACAGTTGTTAATCAGTGTGAACACAGTCAGGAGTCAATGTGAACACAGTCATTAATCAATGTGAACAGAGTCAGGTGTCAGTGTGAACATAGTCATTAATCAGTCTGAACACAGTCAGGTGTCAGTGTGAACACAGTCATAAGTCAGCGTGAACACAGCTGTGAATCAGTGTGAACAGCATCAGGATTGAATGTGAACACAGTTGGGTGTCAGCGTGAACACAGTCGTGAAACAGTGTGAACACAGTCAGGTGTTAGGGTGAACACAGTCATGAAACAGTGTGAACATAGTTGGGAGTCAATGTGAACATCTGCATGAAAAGGTTGTTATGACGTGGTAGGTGATATGTGCCAGTGCACCAAATCCACAAGGGAAACTTGGCTAGGCCATTATAACGGTTTTGTAATTTGTATATATTATAAGAAGATTTGTGCACTGAATTCAGAAGTAATGAGTCCATTAACACCTTTAGAGATTTTAAAAAATAATTAAAACATTTATTAACAAAACAAAAGATTTCAAGCACATACATAAGATTACAGTTACTTAATACTATGACAAATCACAAAATTCCTAATTAAACTGACTTCCAACTACACACCCCCTTTAAGGCAACAGTCCCAAAATAGATTTTAAATTAAATAGACAAGCCAGCAAGTTTACCATAGCACCCACTTGACAGTGGAATTCCAAAGGCTTTTTAAGACAACTTTAGTTACTGGACACAGCAGACTTCTGCAAAAGTGGCTGGATGCTTCCTATAAATCTGCCACATGGTGTACCTTTCAAGACTTTACATGGCCATCCTCCCACCCCTACCCTCCCACCGCCCCCCACCTCCCCCTCCCCCCCACCACCCCCCCTCCCACCCCCCACCCACCAACCCACATAGTCTTCCACCTTTCTTTATGTATGTTTTTCTCTCTCCTTAATCTGTAAATTCCATTGTTCCATATGTCTTTGGAAATTTACTTTTCCCATAATATAAAAATCTTTCATGTTGCCAATATGGTCAGTACCTTTGGGAAAAACAGGCATCCTGCTCTGCTTGCATATCTTGTTAGTTGCAAACATCCTATCAGCCCTTTGAAACCCAAACAACCTCTTCACTTATCTAAAAATGCAAATTTCCTTCACACCTTACATGCTGCGCTCATCCATATTTGCTCATTAGTATTTCTAATGCCTTTTACACCAAACTTCCTTTGATAATTTCATCCTTGAAGTCAATCTGACTCCAATTCTATTAAATCGCACAGACTGAACCACCAACACCCACTTTACAATAGACGACAATAATGTTATGAAAAATATGATAGTTTCATGACAAAGTGTGAACACAGTTGTGAGTCGATGTGAACACAGTCGGGAGATAATGTGAACGCAGGTGTGAAACAGTGTGAACACAGCCATGAGTCAGTGTGAACACAGGTGTGAAACAGTGTGAACACAATCATGAGTCAGTGTGAATGCAGCTATGCAGCTGGAATTAAGTGTGAATGCAACTAGGATTCAATGTGAACTCAGATGTGAAAAATTGTGAACACAATCATGAGTCAGTGTGAACACAGCCATTAATCAGTGTGAACACAGTCGGGATTCAGTGTGTACACAGTCATTAGTCAGTGTGAACACAGTCACAGGTCAGTGTGAACACAGTCATTAATTAGTGTGAACACAGTCATGAGTCAGTGTCTACACAGTTATTAATCAGTGTAAACATATTCAGGATTCAGTGTGAACACAGTCATTAATCAGTGTGAACACAGTCAGTTTCAGTGTGCACACAGTCATTAGTCAGTGTGAACTTAGTCAGGATTCAGTGTGAACACAGTCATTAGTCAGTGTGAACACAGTTGGGATTCAGTGTGTAAACAGTGATTAATCAGCGTGATCATAGTCAAGATTCAGTGTGAATGCAGCCAGGATTCAGGCTGAACACAGTCATTAATCAGTGTGAACACAGTCGGGATTCAGTGTATACATAGTCATTAGTCAGTGTAAATACAGTCACGGGTCAGTATGAACACAGTCATTAATTAGTGTGAACACAATCGAGATTCAGTGTGTACACAGTCATTAGTCAGTGTGAACACAGTCGGGATTCAGTGTGTACACAATCATTAATTAGTGTGAACACGGTCATGAGTCAGTGTGTACATAGTCATTACTCAGTGTGAACACAGTCAGTATTCAGTGTGCACACAGTCATTAGTCAGTGTGAATTTAGTCAGGATTCAGTGTGAACACAGTCAATAGTCAGTGTGAACACAGTTGGGATTTAGCGTGTACACAGTGATTAATCAGTGTGAACATAGTCAGGATTCATGGAGAACACAGTCATTTATCAGTGTGAACATAGTCAGGATTCAGTGTGAACACAGTCATTAATCAGTGTGAACACAGTCATTAGTCAGTGTGAACACAGTCAGAATTCAGCGTGTACATAGTCATTAATCAGTGAGAAATCAGTCATGAGTCAGTGTGTACACAGTTATTAGTCAGTGTGAACACAATCGGTATTCAGCATGTACACAGTCATTAATCAGTGTGAACACAGTCGCGAGTTAGTGTGTACAGAGTCATTAGTCAGTGTGAACAAAGTTGGGATTCAGTGTGAATGCAGCCAGGATTCAGTGTGAACACAGTCATTAATCAGTGTGAACACAGTCAGGATTCAGTGTGTACACAGTCATTAATCAGTGTAAACACAGTCACGAGTCAGTGTGTACACAGTCACTAGTCAGTGTGAACACTGTTGCACTTCAGTGTGTACACAGTCATTAGTTAGTGTGAACAAAGTCGGGATTCAGAGTGAATGCAGCCAGGATTCAGGATGAACGCAGTCATTAATCAGCGTGAACAGAGTTGGGATTCAGAGTGTACACCGTCATTAATCAGTGTGAACACAGTCATTAATCAGTGTGAACATAGTCAGGATTCAGGATGAACACAGTCATTAATCAGTGTAAACACAGTCAGGATTCAGTGTGTACACAGTCATTAATCAGTGTGAACACAGTCGCAAGTCAATGTGTACACAGTCATTACTCAGTGTGAACACAGTCGGTATTCAGTGTGCACGCAGTCATTAGTCAGTGTGAATTTAGTCAGGATATCAGTGTGAGCACAGTCATTAGTCAGTATGAACACAGTTGGGATTTAGCGTGTACACAGTGATTAATTAGTGTGAACATCATCAAGGTTCAGTGTGAATGCAGCCAGGATTCAGTGTGTACACAGCCATTAGTCAATGTGAACACAGTCATTAATCAGAGTGAACATAGTCAGGATTCAGTGTGAACACAGTCATTAATCGATGTGAGCACAGTCACGAGTCAGTGTCTACACAGTCATTAATCAGGGTGAACACAGTCTATAATCTGTGTGAACACAGTCACGGGTCAGTGTGAACACAGTCATTAAGCAATGTAAACTTAGTCAGAATTCAGCATGTACACAGTCATTAATCAGAGTGAACACAGTCTCTAATCAGTGTGAATACAGTCAGTAATCAGCATGTACATAGTCATTAATCAGTGTGAACATAGTCTTGAGTCAGTGTGTACACAGTCATTAATCAGAGTGAACACAGTCTCTAAGCAGTGTGAATACAGTCAGTAATCAGCATGTACATAGTCATTAATCAGTGTGAACATAGTCTTGAGTCAGTGTGTACACAGTCATTAATCAGTGTGAACACAGTCAGGGGTCAGTGTGAACACAGTCATTAATCAGTATAAACACAGTCAGGATTCAGTGTGAACACAGTCATTAATCGGTGTGAACACAATCACGAGTCAGTGTGTGCACAGTCATTAGTCAATGTGAACACAGTCATTAATCAGTGTGAACACAGTCATGAGTCAGTGTGTACACAGTCATTAATTGGTGTGAACAGTTGCAAGTCAGTGTGTACACAGTCATTAATCAGTGTGAACACAGTCATTAGTCAATGTGAACACGGTCATTAGTCAGTGTGAACTTAGTGTGAACAAAGTCGGGATTCAGTGTGAACACAGTCATTAATCAGTGTGAACACAGTCAGGATTCAGTGTGTACACAGTCATTAATCAGTGTAAACACAGTCATTAATCAGTGTAAACACAGTCGCGAGTCAGTGTGTACACAGTCATTAGTCAATGTGAACACAGTCATTAATCAGTGTGAACACCATCAGTATTCAGCGTGTACGCAGTCATTAATCAGTGTGAACACAGTCATGAGTCAGTGTGTACACAGTCATTACTCAGTGTGAACACAATCGGTATTCAGTGTGCACACAGTCATTAGTCAGTGTGAACTTAGTCAGGATTCAGTGTGAACACAGTCATTAATCAGTGTGAACACAGTCACGAGTCAGTGTGTACACAGTCATTAGTCAATGTGAACACAGTCATTAATCAGTGTAAAGATAGTCAGGATTCAGTGTGAACACAGTCATTAATCAGTGTGAACACCCTCAGTATTCAGCGTGTACAAAGTCATTAATCAGTGTGTTCACAGTCACGAGTCAGCGTGTACACAGTCATCAATCAGTGTAAACATAGTCAGGATTCAGTGTGAACACACTCATTAATCAGTGTGAACACAGTCGCGAGTCAGTGTGAACACAGTCATTAGTCAATGTGAACACAGTCATTAAACTGTGTAAAAATAGTCAGGATTCAGTGTGAACACGGTCATTAGTCAGTGTGAACACACAGTCAGAATTCAGCGTGTACACAGTCCTTAATCAGTGTGAACACAGTCATGACTCAGTGTGTACACAGTCATTAATCGATGTGACCAGTTGCAGGTCAGTGTGTACACGGTCATTAATCTGTGTGAACACAGTCATTAGTCAATGTGAACACGGTCATTAGTCAGTGTGAACACAGTCAGAATTCAGCATGTACACAGTCATTAATCGGTGTGAACAGTTGCAAGTCTGTGTGTACACAGTCATTAGTCAGTGTGAACACAGTCGCAAGTCAGTGTGTACAGAATCATTAGTCAGTGTGAACATAGTCGGGATTCAGCATGTACACAGTCATTAGCCTGTGTGAACACAGTCGCGAGTCAGTGTGAACAAAGTCATTAATCAGTGTAAACACAGTCATGAGTCAGTGTGAACAAAGTCGGGATTCAGTGTGAATGCAGCCAGGATTCAGTGTGAACACAGTCATTAATCAGTGTGAACACAGGCAGAATTCAGTGTGTACACAGTCATTAATCAGTGTGAATACAGTCATTAATCAGTGTAAACACAGTCCTGAGTCAATGTGTACACAGTCATTAGTCAATGTGAACACAGTCATTAATCAGTGTGAAGACAGTCATGAGTCAGTGTGTACGCAGTCATTAATCGGTGTGAACAGTCGCAAGTCAATGTGTACACAGTCATTAATCAGTGTGAACACAGTCATGAGTCAGTGTGTACAGAGTGTGAACACAGTCGGTATTCAGCATGTACACAGTCATTAATCAGTGTGAAGACAGTCATGAGTCAGTGTGAACACAGTCAGGAGTCAATATGGACACAGGTGTGAAACATTATGAACACACTCCAGAGTCAATGCTAATACAGTCAGGATTCAGTGCGAACACAGTTGTTAATTAGTGTGAACACAGTCATGCATCAGTGTGAACACAGTCAGGATTCAGTGTGAACACAGACAGGATTCTGTGGGAACACAGTCATGAATCAATGTGAACACAGTTGGGATTCAGTGTGAACACTGACAGGAGTCAGTGTAAACACAATCAGGAATCAGTGTGAACACAGTCATGAATCAGTGTGAACACAGTCAGGGGTCAGTGTGAACACAGTCAGGGGTCAGTGCAAACACAGGTGGGATTCAGTGTGAGTGCAGTTATGTATCAATGTGAACACAATCAGGAGTCAGTGTGAACACAATTGTGAATCAGTGCAGACACAGTCATGAATCAGTTTGAACACAGGCAGCATCCAGTGTGAACACAGTCATGAATTAGTGTCAACACAGTCAGGGTTCAGTGCAAACACATTCGGGATTCAATGTGAACACAGTCAGGAGTCATTGTGAGCACAGTTCGGAATTACTATGAACACGGTTGGGATTCAGTGTGGATTGATTCAAAATTCAGGGTGAATACAGTTCAGGAACACTGTGAACACAGTCGCGATTCAGTGTGAACATAGCTCGGAATCAGTGTGAACACATTCTGGAGTCAGTATAAACAGAGTTGGAAATCTGTGTGTACACGATCGAGTGTCAGTGTGAAACACTGTCTGAAATCAGTATGAACACAGTCGAGAGTCAGTGTGAACACAGTCGGGCGTCAGTGTGAGCAGTCAGGCGTCAGTGTGAACACTGTCAGGCGTCAGTGTGAGCACAGTCGGGCGTCAGAGTGAGCACTGTCGGGCGTCAGAGTGAGCACTGTCGGGCGTCAGAGTGAGCACTGTCGGGCGTCAGTATGAACACAGTCGGGCGTCAGTGTGAGCACAGTATGGTGCCACGGTGAACACAGTCAGGAGTCAGTGTGAACACAGTCGGGCGTCAGTGTGAGCACTGTTGGGCATCAGTGTGAGCACAGTCGGGTGTCAGTGTGAACACAGTCGGGTGTCAGTGTGAACACAGTCGGGATTCGTTGTGAATACAGTCGGGATTCAGTGCAAACACAGTCGGGAGTCAGTGTGATCACAGTCGGGATTCGTTGTGAGCACAGTCAGGAGTCAGTGTGAACACAGTCGGGTGTCAATGTGATCACAGTCGGGATTCGTTGTGAACACAGTCAGGAGTCAGTGTGAACACAGTCGGGATTCGTTGTGAACACAGTCGGGATTTGTTGTGAACACAGTCGGGAGTCAGTGTGAACACAGTCGGGAGTCGGTGGGCACCCTTGATTGGTCGCAACAAGGGGCACTTTTTATTTATTTTCACCATTAATGCCTTTTCCAATCCAAATGAATTTACCTTTTAATGAGGAGCTAATCAAACCAGGTTTTCTTGAGTCAAAGAAAGAGCAAGTATATTAGTTACTAAACCTGAAAAAGATCATTAGAAACATGATGACACACACACAGATCTCAGAGGTAAGAAAAGTTAGAGTCCAAACAAAAGTTAAAAGATTATATGATTAGGTCTTTTGCTTGTCCTCGTAGATTGTTCAATGTTGTGGGCATTTGAAATTTGCCTGTTTCCTTTAAAATCCTGGCGGTGAATTAAAGTTCAGGCAAATGCAGTCAATTTTAGCTTCAGAGAGAGAGAGAGAGAAGTTCCTTACTCTTCTTTTTAGCAGTTTTTCCAGATGATTTCACTTTGTTTCTTAAACCCAATCTGTATATTCCAAAAAGGAATTTGATTAATATATCTTGCAGTCATTGTTGTTTAACAAACAATCTCATTTTTGATCTTTCATCTCAGAAATGTTTGACACATTTCAGGATAGTAGAAACCAAGAAGAGGTGGGGGTAATTTCACCCTTCACGTGGGGCTTTGCTTGTTTGTTGAATATCAGGCTGGTTAGCGGTTCTCATTTTGACAAGATTACAATGGACTAAAGCCCAGCACTTTGCATCTTTAATGCACTCTTTTCAAGACCCTGTTGTTGAAGTGGTCCTTGACAGCTCCAGGTGTGAAATTCCATGCAACATGTCAGGGTAAGTCTGCAGTGCAATCCATATAGGAACTTTCCAGAAAACTGATCAACTTACAATACCAGACAACAGGTGACTGGTAGTAGTAAAAATCAGGTCCTCTTTAAACAGTTCAATATGTTTCTGGTTAGCTGGTTTTGGTAGTTATAGGTAGATCTCACTCAGTCACAATTTCCTGTCATTGTGACAGTGTGAAGAAACTGAGTCAGTGTGAACACAGTTGTGAATCAGTGTGAACGCAGTCAGGAGTCAGTGTGAACACAGTCGTGAATCAGTGTGAACATATTCTGGAATCAATGTGAACAGAGTTAGAAATCTGTGTGCATGTGGATGAGAGTCAGTGTGGACACAGTCAGGAGTCAGTGCAGACACAGTTCAGAATTACTGTGAACACCATCAGAATCAGTGTGAACATAGTTCAGGATCAGTGTGAACACATTCTGGAGTCAATGTGAACAGAGTTGGAATTCTGTGTGTACACGGACAAGAGTCAGTGTGAACACAGTCAGGTGTCAGTGTGAACACAGTTGTGAATCCGTGTGGACACAGTCGTGAATCAGTATGAACACAGTCAGAAGTCAGTGTGAACGCAGTCGAGAGTCAGCATGGATGCAGTTCGGAATTACTGTGAACATGTTCGGGATTCAGTGTGAACATAGTTCAGAATCAGTGTAAACATATTCTGGAGTCAATGTGAACAGAGTTCGAAATCTGTGTGTACACGGTTGAGATTCAGTTTGAACACAGTTAGGAGTCAGTGTGAACACCGTCGTGAATCAGTGTGAACACAGTCGTAAATCAGTGTGAACACAGTCAGGAGTCAGTGTGAACACAGTCAGGAGTCAGTGTGAACACCGTCGTGAATCAGTGTGAACACAGTCGTAAATCAGTGTGAACACAGTTGGGAGTCAGTGTGAACACAGTCTTTGGTCAGTGTCTTTTCTTGTATTTTTAAAAAATCAGGTCCTCTTGAAACAGCTCAATATGTTTTTCGTTGGCTGGTGAAGCCATAGGTAGATCTCACTCAGTCACAATTTCGTGTCATTGTGAAGAAAGTCATGAGTCGATGTGAACACAGTGGTGAATCAGTGTGAACACAGTCATGAGTCGATGTGAACACAGTCGTGAATCAATGTGAACACAGTCAGGAGTCAGTGTGAACACTGTCGTGAATCAGTGTGAACACAGTCAGGATCAGTGTGAACACAGTCGTGAATCAGTGTGAACACAGTCAGGAGTCAGTGTGAACACAGTCGTGAATCAGTGTGAACACAGTCAGGAGTCAGTGTGAACACAGTCATGAATCAGTGTGAACACAGTCAGGAGTCAGTGTGAACAAGGTCGTGAATCAATATGAGTGTAGTCAGGAGTCAGTGTGAACACAGTCATGAATCAATGTGAACACAGTCATGAATCAGTGTGAACGCAGACAGGAGTCAGTGGGAACACAGTCGTGAATCAGTGTGAACGCAGTCAGGAGTCAGTGTGAACGCAGTCATGAATCAGTGTGAACACAGTCAGGAGTCAGTGTGAACACTGTTGTGAATCAGTGTGAACGCAGTCAGGAGTCAGTGTGAACACTGTCGTGAATCAGTGTGAACGCAGTCAGGAATCAGTGTGAACACTGTCGTGAATCAGTGTGAACGCAGTCAGTGTGAACACAGTCATGAATCAGTGTGAATGTAGTCAGGAGTCAGTGTGAACACAGTCGTGAATCAGTGTGAATGTAGTCAGGAGTCAGTGTGAACACAGTCATGAATCAGTGTGAATGTAGTCAGGAGTCAGTGTGAACACAGTTGTGAATCAGTGTGAACACAGTCAGGAGTCAGTGTGAATACAGTCTTGAATCAGTGTGAACGCAGTCAGGAGTCTGTGTGAACACAGTCGTGAATCAGTGTGAACGCAGTCAGGAGTCAGTGTGAACACAGTCGTGAATCAGTGTGAACACAGTCAGGAGTCAGTGTGAACACAGTCGTGAATCAGTGTGAACACAGTCAGGAGTCAGTGTGAACACAGTCGTGAATCAGTGTGAACACAGTCAGGAGTCAGTGTGAACACTCTCAGGGGGAGGTGGTAGCGTAATGGCAATATCACTGGCCTCATACCGCAGAGGCTGTGGCTAATGCTCTGGAGACACAGGATCAAATCTCACTGCAGCAGCTGGTGGGAATTAAATTCAATTAATTAATCTGGAATTAACAAAAAAGCTAGTCTCACTGATAGTGACCATGAATCCATGTCGATTGCCGTAAAAACCCATCTGAGTCAACAATGCCCTTTAGGGAAGGAAATCTGCCATCCTTACCTGGTGTGACCCATATTTACCTCCAGACCCACAGCAATGGCCTCTGAAATGGAGTCCCTGTGAAATGGTCTAACAAGCTACTCAGTTGTATCAAATTGGTAAAAAGTATATACAAAGCAGTGAAACCGGACAGACCAATGGCATTGACCTAGGCACTGGAAACAACAACGGCAAACTCAGCCCTGTCAACACTGCAAAGTCCCCCTTACTAACATCTGGGGGCTAGTGCCAAAATTGGGAGAGCGTCTCACAGACTAGTCAAGCAACAGCCTGACATAGTCATCCTCACGGAATCACACCTTACAGATAATGTCCCAGACACCACCATCACCATCCCTGGGTATGTCCTGTCCCACCGGCAGGTCAGACCCAGCAGAGGTAGGGGCACAGTGGTATACAGTCGGGAGGGAGTTACCCTGGGAGTCCTCAACATCGACTCAGGACCCCATGAAGTCTCATGGCATCAGGTCAAACATGGGCGAGGAAACCTCCTGCTGATTACCTTGTACCGCCCTCCCTCAGCTGATGAATCAGTGCCTCACCATGTTGAACATCACTTGGAGGAAGCACTGAGGGTGACAAAGGTACAGAATGTACTCTGGGTGGGGGACTTCAGTGTCCATTCCCGAGAGTGGCTCGGTAGCGTCACAACTGACTGAGCTGGCTGAGTCCTAAAGGACATAGCTGCTAGACTGGGTCTGCGGCAGGTGGTGAGAGAACCAACTAGAGGGAAAAACATACTTGACCTCATCCTCACCAACTTGCCTGTCGCAGATGCATCTGTCCATGACAGTATCAGTAGGAGTGACCACCGCACAGTCCTTGTGGAGATGAAGTCCCGCCTTCACATTGAGGATACCCTCCATTGTGTTGTGTGGCACTACCACTGTGCTAAATGGGATAGATTTCGAACAGATCTAGCAACTCGAGACTGGGCATCCATGAGGTGCTGTGGGCCATCAGCAGCAGCAGAATTGTACTCGAACACAATTTGTAACCTCATGGCCCAGCATATCCCCCACTCTACCATTACCATCAAGCCAGGGGATCAACCCTGGTTCAATGAAGAGTGCAGGAAGGGCATGTCAGGAGCAGCACCAGGCATACCTAAAAATGAGGCGTCACCCTGGTGAAGCTATAAACACAGGACTACTTGCATGCCAAATAGCATAAGCAGCAAGTGATAGACAGGGCTAAGCGATCCCACAACCTACGGATCAGATCTAAGCTCTGCAGTCCTGTCACATCCAGTTGTGAATGGTAGTGGACAATTAAACAACTCACTGGAGGAGGAGGTTCCACAAATATCTGCACCCTCAATGATGGAGGAGCCCAGCACATCAGTGCAAAAGATAAGGCTGAAGCATTTGCTACAATCTTCAGCCAGAAGTGCTGAGTAAATGATCCATCTCAGCCTCCTCCAGAGTTCCCCAGTATCACAGATGCCAGTCTTCAGCCAGTTCAATTCACTCCACGTGATATGAAGAAGCAGCTGATGGCACTGGATTCTGCAAAGGCTGAAGGCCCTGATAATATTCATCAATAGTACTGAAGACTTGTGCTCCAGTACTTGCCGTACCCCTAGCCAAGCTGTTCCAGTTACAACACTGGCATCTACCCGGCTATGTGGAAAATTGTCCAGGTGTGTCCTGTACACAAAAAGCAGGACAAATCCAACCCAGCCAATTACCTCCCCATCAGTTTACTCTCGATCACCAGTAAAGTGATGGAAGGGATCATCAACAGTGCTATCAAGCAGCACTTGCTTAGCAATAACCTGCTCACTGATTCCCAGTTTGGGTTCTGCCAGGGCCACTCAGCTCCTGACCTCATTACATCCTTGGTTCAAACATGGACAAAAGAGCTGAACTCCCGAGGTGAGGTGATAGTGACTGTCCTTGACATCAAGGCCGCATTTGACCGAGTGTGGCATCAAGGAGCCCGAGCAAAACTGGACTCAATGGGAATCAGGGGGAAAACTCTCCGCTGGTTGGAGTCATACCCAGCACAAAGGAAGATGGTTGTGGTTGTTGGAAGTCAATCATCTCAGCTCCAGGACATCACTGCAGGAGTTCCTCAGGGTAGTGTCCTCGGCCCAACCATCTTCAGCTGCTTCATCAATGACCTTCCTGCCAACATAAGGTCAGAAGTGGGGACGTTCGCTGATGATTACACAATGTTCAGCACCATTCGCAACTCCTCAGGTACTGAAGCAGTCCATGTCCAAATGCAGCAAGATCTGGACAATATCCAGGCTTGGGCTGACAAATGGCAAGTAGCATTCACACCACACAAGTGCCAGGCAATGACCATCTCCAGGAAGAGAAAGTCGAACTGTTACAGACAGGGTAGAGAGACAAACTGAACTCCTTTATTTTTTTTGCCATCTGTCCATAAGCAGAAGGGTTTTGATTTTTGAAATAGGCTGTGACGTATTTCCTCAAACCCTCTGTTTGTGAAGCCAGTTCTGAAGTGACTCACAGTAAACTTTCTTTAGGGTTAAATCAGAAGTATTGTTTATTCATACATTCAAACCCGGGAGGGGGTCTCACAGCTACAAACACACAAACACACAAGGGGCAGATAGGAAAGAAAAGTGTTTTGCAAGTAGCAATGCTTAAAACAAAAAAAAACACAAAGATGTGGGTATTAATTCACATGAATGTCAGAGTCCAGTCAAGGTTCGTTCATGTAGGAGTTAAATTTTAGTGGGGTTCAGATGGCCGAAAGCAAACTTGCCAAATTCCTTCAAAGTTGGTGATGACACAGCAAGATGAAGCTGGTGTCCAGAGACTTGGTCCACTCTACAGGCGATAGCAGAAATCTTCCAGAGGACAAGGCTTCGAGGAGGTTTAGACTTGAGGCAGGCTTTGTTGACAGCCTGGAGTATAGTGTATCACACTCCTGACTTGTGTGTGCCAGGCTGCATGTTATCAGCAGACTACCCTGGGAGTCCGCAATGTAAAATTAAAACTTCCCAAAGGCCAAAGGTTCATGTGATGTTGTCCATTGATGAGCCAGTTTCAGGATAACAATCAGTTTCTGCCTCTGTTCAAAATCCATTGTTCGCCTTAGAAGATGGAGGTGGTTATTAACGCTTCCACAGGTATAACGAGTTTCAGTGGCTCCCTCTTTGTTATAAGCCCAGGCTGGAGTGACAGACCATCTGCTGCTCCCCTTGTTTCGTTGATTGTAATGTGTCCACACAATGATCAGTGTGAAATTCCATAAGGATGAGGGTTGACCATTGTCCTGTAATTACTGTTAAAAGTTTCCAGAACTGTAGCCAACTTGCAAATCATGTGACCTGTAGCAGCCATGTTTTTGGTCCATGAAGTCCCATTTTTAAATAAGCAGAAAGTAAGGTTTGATTTAAACATTTTATGATCTCTTTCATGTCTTATGGACATGACATAACCAATTCCCCTTGATGTTCAATGACATTACCATCACTGAATCCCCCACTATCAACATCCTGGGGGTTACCATTGACCAGAAACTGAACTGGACTAGCCATATAAATACTGTGGCTACAAGAGCAGGTCAGAGGCTAGGAATCCTGCAGTGAGTAACTCACCTCCTGAGTCCCCAAAGCCTGTCCACCATCTACAAGGCACAAGTCAGGAGTGTGATGGAATACTCTCCACTTGCCTGGATGAGTGCAGCTCCCACAACACTCAAGAAGCTTGACACCATCCAGGACAAAGCAGCTCCCTTAACCGGCATCCCCTCTACCACTTCTAATATTCACTCCCTCCAACACCGACGCACAGTAGCAGCAGTGTTTATCATCTACAAGAAGCACTGTATGAACTCACCCAGTCCCCTTAGACAGCACCTTCCAAACCCATGACCACTACCATCTAGAAGGACAAGGGCAGCAGATAGATGGGAACAGCACCGCCTGGAAGTTCCCTCCAAGTCACTCACCACCCTGACTTGGAAATATATCACCGTTCCTTCACTGTCGCTGGGTCAAGATCCTGGAACTCCCTCCCTAACAGCACTGTGGGTGTACCTACACCACATGGACTGCAGCGGCTCAAGAAGGCAGCTCACCACCACCTTCTCAAGGGGCAATTAGGGATGGGCAATAAATGCTGGCCCGGCCAGCGAAGCCCACATCCCATGAATGAATAAAAATAAGAGTCAGTGTGAGCACTCTTGTGTGTCAGTGATATTTCAGCCTGACTTAGATGTTAACAACCACCCTCTGAGTCACTATTTTCTGGGTTAAAGACCCACTCAACGGTTTGAGAGCAAAAGTTCAGACTGACACTCCAGCACAGTACTGAGGGAGTGCTGCTCTGTTGAAGGTGCCATCTTTCAGATGAGACATTAAACTGAGGCCCTCTTACGTGGATGTGAACTGTGTAGCACTATTTCAAAGTAGAGCCAGGGAGTTAATCCCAACGCCATGGCCAATATCTATCCCTCAATCAACAGCACAAAGAACAGATTATCTGGGTTATTGTCTTATTGCTGTGTTTGTGGGATCTTGCTGTGTGCAAACTGCCTGTCATGTTTCCTACATTACAGTAATGACTTCCAAAGCATTTGATTGGCTGTAAAACACTTTGGGATATCCCTTGGTCAGGAAAAACGCTATATAAATGCAAGTCTTTCACTTTTCACGGTCAGCAGTAATATTGGGAATATGTTATTGTGTTCATTAACACCAAGAATCAACTGCTCGGACCATCTTATCCCACTCCACTTAAAGTGTAAAACAGGGGCAGCCCAGCAGCACCTTAAGAGCTGCTGGGGTAGGAAGTTCCAACGGTATCCCACCCCTCCCCTTTCCCCCTCCTCATTGAATTTGGTCTTGTCCCCAGCCCAGAATGTAAAGGGGAGGGCAGATCCCAGCACTGTGCAGCCAATTGAGTAGCCTCAGGGTAAGATTAGTTCGAATCGTCCAGAGATTGAGCAAATGCAGCGCACTCCCACTTCCCATTCCTGGCCCTGGAGTCGAAACCAATCCAAACCGAAACACAATGTTCAGAGTCAGGGATGAAAAACAATTGTTCGCTGGTAATCAGAGTTTCAAACATTGAATTTTATGAGGCAAATTCTGTGTAGAATAGTTCTCACTATTATATTGAAGAATAATATTTAGCTTTAGAAAGTTTTATTGCAATGCTAAAGTTAAACAGGGTTTTATCACTGTTTGTGGTGTGAAAGGATCCAAGTGACTATAAAGCAAAACTGAAGGATGCAAGTCCCTGTTACCAGTGAGTAACTCAGAGAAACATTCACCTTTACTGAGGACCTCAAATCAAAACAATAAGAGAACTTGCAGCTGTTTAATTAAAGATTCCCTTACATTCAAAAGATATTCATTTAATTGTGAAAATATTGAGGTTATTTCAAGGATCAGAGTGAAGATTTGGAGTGATTGGTGTGTCAGGGCCATTAATGGCTTCTCCTCCTGTTCCTGCATCATCCCCTCTGCCCTCTCCCCCCAAGGGTCTATCCTTGGCCCCTTCCATCTACCCAAAGGCACTGTGTAAGTTTTCATGTGTAGACTGACAACACCCAGCTAGACCTCGCCACCACCTCTCTCCACTCTTCCAGTGTTGTTAAATTATCAGACATCCAGGACTGGATGAGCAGAGATTTCCTCCAATTAAATGTCGGGAAGACTGAAGCCATTGTTTCAGACCCGCTCCAAACTCCATTCCTTAGTTAGTGACTCCATCTCTCTTCCTGACAACTGTCTGAGATTAAGCCAGTCTATTTGCAACCTTGGTGTCCCATCTGGTGCTGAGATGAGTCTCTGACCTCATACTCGAATTATATCTAAGAGCTTCAATTCCCGCCTCCAGAACATGACTCGACTTCATCTGTCTCAGCTCATCTGCTGCTGAAACCCTCATCCAGGCCTTTGACTCGACTATTCCGACACTCTCCTGGCTGATCTCCCACATTCTACCCTCCGTAAACTCCAGGTCATCCAAAACTCTGCTGCCCGAATCCTAGCTCACACCAAGTCCCCCCGGTTCCCCTATCACCCCTGTGCTCACCGACCTACACTCCTGGCTCCCAGTCTGGCAACATCTTTATTTTAAAATTCTCATCCTAGTTTTCAAGTCTCTCCATGAACCACTGCACCACCACCTCCACTATCTCTGTAACCTCCTACAGACCCACAACCCTGTGAGATCTCTGTGCTCCTCAAATTCTGGCCTCATGTGTTTTCCCAGTTTTAACTACTCCACTATTGGCAGCCATGCCTTCAGCTGCCTGGGCCTCAAACTCTGGAACTCCTGCCCTAAACCTCCCCCCATCTCTACCTCACTGCTTAAAGCTGACCTGTCTGACCCCACCTTTGGTCACCTGAATATCTCTTTACATGGCTTAGTGTCCAATTTTGTTTCATAATGTTCCTGTGAAGCACCTTGGGACATTACATTAAAGGTGCCATATAAATAAAAGTTGTTGTTGTTGAGTGACGATGAGAGTCCCTGAGTGCTGAGACCCTGAGTGACACAGGAGCTGTTAGGAGGCTAGAGTCTAGTTAAAGGGCCTGAAAGCTGCACCTTCCAGCTCTCTCAGTTAAGGTCCTTGGTTCCCCTGAGTGATAGTTACAGGGAATCAATGAAACCTCTCAGATACAGGAAGATTAACACCTCCCCTTATCCTCATTCTCAGACGTGGGTGTAGAAGGTCAGGTTAGCATCTATCACCAATCCCTCGTTGACCAACGGACAATATGTCAAAAATTTGGAGTTTGCCTGGAGTGACGGGTAGGCCCAGGCTCCATACCAATTGGCAGCTTCCAATTTCCAAAGGACATTGGGAGCCCGTCGGATTTTTACAATAACCTGACAGATTCACCAGTCCTGCAGATAGGAACACGAGGGATGCCCTTTGACCTATTTCCGGATTTGGTTAGATCATGGCTGATCTCTACCTCGATTCCAAATCTCTCAACACCCTTTACCCAACACATATTGAGCAATCGCAGTCTCGAAGGCTCCAACTGGCCCCCAGCATCCACAGCTTTTCAGAGGAGAGAGTTCCAGATTTCCGCTCCTCTCTGTGTGGGGAAACCCTTCCTGACTTCCCCCCCGCCCCGAACAAGCTGGCTTGAATTTTATGATTCTGCCCCTTTGTTCTGGGCTCTCCCACTCCCCAAACCACCTCCCCCCCACCAGAGGAAACCGTTTCTCTCTATCAGCCCTAACGAATCCTTTAATCATCTTAAACACATCAATCAGATGAAGGCCTTAATCTTCTATATTCAAGGGGATACCAAAGATGTCTATGCAATTGTCTTCATGATTTAACCCTTTGAGTCCCAGGATCATTCTGGTCAATCTGTGCTGCTCACCCTCCGAGGTCAAATACAGCTAGATCTGGACAATATCCAGGCTTGGGCTGACAATTGGCAAGTAACATTCACACCACACAAGTGCCAGGCAGTGACCGTCTCCAACAAGAGAGAATCCAACCATCGCCCCTTGACATTCAATGACATTACCATCACTGAATCCCCCACTATCAACATCCTGGGGGTTACCATTGACCAGAAACTGAACTGGGCTAGCCATATAAATACTGTGGCTACAAGAGCAGGTCAGAGGCTAGGAATCCTGTAGCAAGTAACTCACCTCCTGACTTCCCAAAGCCTGTCCACCATCTACAAGGCACAAGTCAGGAGTGTGATGGAATACTCCCCACTTGCCTGGATGAGTGCAGCTCCCACAACACTCAAGAAGCTCGACACCATCCAGGACAAAGCAGCTCACTTGATTGACACCACATCCACATTCACTCCCTCCATCACCACCGCACAGTGGCAGCTGTGTGTACCATCTACAAGATGCACTGCAGGAATTCACCAAGGCTCCTTAGACAAGGAGCCCACTACCACTACCATCTAGAAGGACAAGGGCAGCAGATAGATGGGAACACCACCACCTGGAAGTTCCCCTCCAAGTCACTCACCATCCTGACTTGGAAATATATCAGCCGTTCCTTCACTGTCGCTGGGTCAAAATCCTGGAACTCCCTCCCTAACAGCACTGTGGGTGTACCTACACCACATGGACTGCAGTGGTTCAAGAAGGCAGCTCACCACCACCTTCTCAAGGGGCAACTAGGGATGAACAATAAATGCTGGCCCAGCCAGCGAAGCCCACATCCTGTGAATAAAAAGAACAAATGTCCTTCCTGAGTAGGGCGGATTTTGTCCAGAACTGAACCCAGTTATTCCGGGTGGAGCCTCACCATCGCTGTGTATGACTGAAGCTCCACTTTTGTAATCCAGCCCGGTTAACGTAAAGACCAACATCCCTTTCGGTTCTCTGATTATTTTTTGTATCTGCCCCCACAACCCAGCCTTGCCCTCAGTGTGTGCAGTCCACCTCCCTCGTCCCTATTACACCCACTGCTCTTGGGGAAGTCCAGCCTGGTGTCAGTGAGCCTAGCTCTCACTCCTGGCCTTTGCCATCACTGTGAGGCTGAATTCACCACCTGAAATGCATCCCAGAAAGATGAAGCCAGCAAGAGGCCCAGTCTGGTCTGCACATAAAAAAAATATTCGGGATTATTTTATGACTATCCTATTTCAAACAGAAATGTCTGTGCTGTTTGTACTGAACTAATCTGTCAGTTGTGGTTTAGTGACGGTGAATGAATGAGAACAGGTTTTAAATCGCCTGTTCAAGAGAAGATAATGCATTAATGTCATTTATTTCCAGCGAGCTGCTTTGTTATAAAGTGGAGTGGGTTAAGAGTTTAAATTTACATCCAGAGAATTCTGGCATCAGCTAAACAACTAGTGGGAATCTATCCTCGCAACATGTTAATCCCCTCTCATCATATACGGGTGGAAACCAACCAAAAGCTGCATTTCTATAGTGTTTTTAACATTGCAAAACGTCCAGGCACTTCATCAGTGTGACTATCAACCACAGTTTGACATTGGCAACGTGAGGGGATGAGGGCAGTTGGCCCAACGCTCAGTCAAAGACCGAGGTTTTAATGAGTTTCTTAAAGGGGAAAAGCAAGCTTGAGAGGTGAAGAGGGACAGAATCCCCAGGAGTGGCGCCCAGGCAGCTGAGTGGTGGGCTGATGAAAATCGAGGATGCCCAAGAAGCCAGAATTAAAGGAGTGCGGAGATCTCGGAGGGTTGTGGGACTAGAGTAGATGACAGAGATATATAGGGAGGGATTTGAAAACGAGGAGGAGAATTTTACATGGCGGTGTTGCTGGGCCGAGAGTCAGATTGCTCAACGTGCACAGGGGGGTGAGAGGGCAATGGGACTGGATACAATGCTGGTATGGAGGAATGAAGGTGGGAGAACAACCAGGAAAGCATTGGAATAGTCAATGTAAATCTTAACCCTTCATCACAGGATGAGTCATCAGAAACCAATTCGCAGCCAACAACATCCAGAACCAGGTCCCAATTCTACAATCCCCATGGGGGGGTGGGGGGGTGGGGGGGGGGGTTGGGGGCAATGATGCAGGGGAAGGGGAAATGGAACACGGGAGGGAGATGGAGCAGAGGGGAGAAGGAGGATGGGTGGGGGAGGGGTGATGGGGTAGAGAGAGATGGAGGATGGGTGGGGGAGGGGAGATGGAGTAGAGAGAGATGGAGGATGGGTGGGGGAGGGGAGATGGGGCAGAGGGAGATGGAGGATGGGTGGGGGATGGGAGATGGGGCAGAGGGAGATGGAGGATGGGTGGGGGAGGGGAGATGGGGCAGAGGGAGATGGAGGATGGGTGGGGGATGGGAGATGGGGCAGAGGGAGATGGAGGATGGGTGGGGGAGGGGAGATGGGGCAGAGGGAGATGGAGGATGGGTGGGGGAGGGGAGATGGGGCAGAGGGAGATGGAGGATGGGTGGGGGAGGGGAGATGAGGTAGAGGGAGATGGAGGATGGGTGGGGGAGGGGAGGTGGGGTAGAGGGAGATGGAGGATGGGTGGGGGAGGGGAGATAGGGCAGAGGGAGACGGAGGATGGGTGGGGGAGGGGTGATGGGTAGAGGGAGATGGAGGATGGGTGGGGGAGAGGTGATGGGTAGAGGGAGACGGAGGATGGGTGGGGGAGAGGTGATGGGTAGAGGGAGATGGAGGATGGGTGGGGGAGGGGTGATGGGTAGAGGGAGATGGAGGATGGGTGGGGGAGGGGGTGATGGGTAGAGGGAGTTTGGAGGATGGGTGGGGGAGGGGTGATGGGTAGAGAGAGATGGAGGATGGGTGGGGGGGAGATGAGGTAGAGGGAGATGGAGGATGGGTGGGGGAGATGGGGTGGAGGGAGTTGGAGGATGGGTGGGGGAGGGGAGATGGAGTGGAGGGATATGGAGGATGGGCAGGGGAGGGGAGATGGGGCAGAGGGAGATGGAGGATGGGTGGGGGAGGGGAGATGGAGTAGAGGGAGTTGGAGGATGGGTGGGGGAGGGGTGATGGGTAGAGGGAGATGGAGGATGGGTGGGGGAGGGGAGATGGAGTAGAGGGATTTGGAGGATGGGTGGGGGAGGGGAGATGGGGTAGAGGGAGATGGAGGATGGGTGGGGGAGGGGTGATGGGGTAGAGGGAGATGGAGGATGGGTGGGGGAGGGGAGATGGGGCAGAGGGAGATGGAGGATGGGTGGGGGAGGGGAGATGGGGCAGAGGGAGATGGAGGGTGGGTGGGGGAGGGGAGATGGGGTAGAGGGAGTTGGAGGATGGGTGGGGGAGGGGAGATGGGGTAGAGGGAGTTGGAGGATGGGTGGGGGAGGGGAGATGGAGTGGAGGGATATGGAGGATGGGTGGGGGAGGGGAGATGGGGCAGAGGGAGATGGAGGATGGGTGGGGGAGGGAGAATGGAGTAGAGGGAGTTGGAGGATGGGTGGGGGAGGGGTGATGGGTAGAGTGAGATGGAGGATGGGTGGGGCAGGGGTGATGGTTAGAGGGAGATGGAGGATGGGTGGGGGAGGGGTGATGGGGTAGAGGGAGATGGAGGATGGGTGGGGGAGGGGTGATGGGGTAGAGGGAGATGGAGGATGGGTGGGGGAGGGAGAATGGAGTAGAGGGTGTTGGAGGATGGGTGGGGGATGGGTGATGGGTAGAGGGAGATGGAGGATGGGTGGGGCAGGGGTGATGGTTAGAGGGAGATGGAGGATGGGTGGGGGAGGGGTGATGGGGTAGAGGGAGATGGAGGATGGGTGGGGGAGGGGTGATGGGGTAGAGGGAGATGGAGGATGGGTGGGGGAGGGAGAATGGAGTAGAGGGTGTTGGAGGATGGGTGGGGGGTGGGTGATGGGTAGAGGGGTAGAGGGAGATGGAGGATGGGTGGGGCAGGGGTGATGGTTAGAGGGAGATGGAGGATGGGTGGGGGAGGGGTGATGGGGTAGAGGGAAATGGAGGATGGGTGGGGGAGGGGTGATGGGGTAGAGGGAGATGGAGGATGGGTGGGGGTGGGGTGATGGGGTAGAGGGAGATGGAGGATGGGTGGGGGGGGTGATGGGTAGAGGGAGATGGAGGATGGGTGGGGGGAGGGGTGATGGGGTACAGGGATTTGGAGGATGGGTGGGGGAGGGGTGATGGGGTAGAGGGAGATGGAAGGTGGGTGGAGGAGGGGAGATGGAGTAGAGGGAGTTGGAGGATGGGTGGGGGAGGGGTGATGGGTAGAGGGAGATGGAGGATGGGTGGGGGTGGGGTGATGGGGTAGAGGGAGATGGAGGATAGGTGGGGGAAGGGAGATGGAGTAGAGGGTGTTGAAGGATGGGTGGGGGAGGGGTGATGGGGTAGAGGGAGTTGGAGAATTGATGGGGGAGGGGAGATGGAGTAGAGGGAGTTGAAGGGTGGGTGGGGGAGGGGTGATGGGTAGAGGGAGATGGAGGATGGGTGGGGGAGAGGAGATGGAGTAGAGGGAGTTGGAGGATGGGTGGGGGGGTGGGGAGATGGAGTAGAGGGAGTTGGAGGATGGGTGGGGGAGAGGGAGATGGAGTAGAGGGAGTTGGAGGATGGGTGGGGGTGGGGAGATGGAGTAGAGGGAGTTGGAGGATGGGTGGGGGAGGGGTGATGGGTGGAGGGAGATGGAGGATGGGTGGGGGTGGGGTGATGGGGTAGAGGGAGATGGAGGATAGGTGGAGGAGGGGGAGTGGAGTTGTGGGAGTTGAAGGTTGGGTGGGGGAGGAGTGATGGGTAGAGGGAGATGGAGGATGGGTGGGGGAGGGGAGATGGAGTAGAGGGTGTTGGAGGATGGGTGGGGGAGGGGAGATGGGTAGAGGGAGATGGAGGATGGGTGGGGAGGGGAGATGGGTAGAGGGAGATGGTGGATGGGTGGGGGAGAGGTGATAGGGTAGAGGGAGATGGAGGTTGGGTGGGGGAGGGGTGATGGAGTAGAGGGAGATGGTGGATGGGTGGGGGAGGGGTGATGGGGTAGAGGGAGTTGGAGGATGGGTGGGGGAGGGGAGATGGGGCAGAGGGAGATGGAGGATGGGTGGGGGAGGGGAGATGGGTAGAGGGAGTTGGAGGATGTGTGGGGGAGGGGAGATGGAGTGGAGGGAGTTGGAGGATGGGTGGGGAGGGGTGATGGGGGTAGAGGGAGATGGAGGATGGGTGGGGGAGGGGTGATGGAGTGGAGGGAGTTGGAGGTGGGTGGGGGTGGGGGTGATGGGTAGAGGGAGTTGGAGGATTGATGGGGGAGGGGGAGATGGAGTGGAGGGAGATGGAGGATGGGTGGAGGAGGGTGATGAGGGGAAGTGGAGATGGGGCCTGAGGAAAGGAGATGAAACACCCAAATTCTGCATCATGGACTCCTCTTCGGCTGAATATTTCATTTTTCACACAAGATAAATGTGTCCTATCGAAATTCAGCTCCTGTACATCTTGGTCATTTCAATTTAATAGCTTAGTGCATTCACGGAACATTAAACACAGACCCTGAGGTGAAAATGCTCTAAAATCAATTTGACGTGAGGAGTTACACAATGTAAAGGAGTATTGGTGAGCTGATTTAAACCTGTCAGGCACCATTGGAGCATTGGGGACAATCCTGATCTCTGATATACTCAGCTAGGGGAGAGGTAAGAGCACACACAGGTTCACAGATTCATTAGGATCATTAAGGGCGACAGGAAGTTGTAACAAGGCTTGAAGAATTGTAACCTTCATCATTAGAATGACAGGTTATGTGGCGACAGATAGAAATGTTGAAGGTGAAGTGAGAATGACTGTTCTTGTACATCAAGGCCGCATTTGACCAAGTGTAGCAAATCTGGAATCAATGGTTGGAGTCATACCTAGCACAAAGGAAGATGGTTGTGGTTGTTGGAGGTCAGTCATCTCAGCTCCAGGACATCACTGCAGGAGTTCCTCAGGGTAGTGTCCTCGGCCCAACCATCTTCAGCTGCTTCATCAATGACCTTCCTTCCATCATAAGGTCAGAAGTGGGGATGTTCACTGATGATTGCACAATGTTCAGCACCATTCACAACTCCTCAGATACTGAAGCAGTCCATGTCCAAATGCAGCAAGACCTGGACAATATCCAGGCTTGGGCTGACAAGTGGCAAGTAACATTCACACCACACAAGTGTCAGGCAATGAACATTTCCAACAAGAGAGAATCTAACCATCTACCCTTGATGTTCAATGACATTACGATCGCTGAATCCCCCACTATCAACATCCTGTGGGTTATCATTGACCAGAAACTGAACTGGGCTAGCCATATAAATACTGTGACTACCAAGTGGTTATGGTACTGGGTTTGTAACCCCAAGATCAAGAGTTCAAATCTCACAATAGCAAACTATGAAATAATGTAACTTCATCTGAAACAGATGGAAACAGGCTTGTACTCGAAAGAGTTACATGCTAGGGACAAAAGATTGCACTGGGTCGCTGCCGAGGTTCTGAGTCTCCCGCTTAGGGAGGGTGGTCAGGCGCTAGTGTGCCTACGCACACAGGTGGCGACTTTCCGCCTTCAGACCCTGCAGCGATACCTCTACGTTGAGCCTCCTCCTAGATGGTGTGCCCTGACAACGTATTTCTTCTGTCAGGTGCACGGCCTGAATTATGACATGCAGCTTCTGTTTATAGAACAGCTGGGCCTCGATGGCTCCTTGCAGGCGTTGCCCGTCTTTTACCAGGACCTGATCAAAGTCTGGAAAGTGGTCGCCTCGCGACGCAGCTCTCCCCCGTCAGGAGTAGTGGCTATCGTCAGAGAGCCGCTGCTCAGGAATCCGCCCCTCCGTCCTTTTCAGTGGTTGGCGGAGAGGAGGGCTGTGGCCGCAGGGGTGACCAGGATCGGGGACGTGCTGGGTGGCGGAGGACTGGGTTGGATGCTCCCGCAGGAGTTGGCACGACGCGCGTCTG
Organism: Isurus oxyrinchus; assembly: GCA_026770705.1. Taxonomy (NCBI): domain Eukaryota; kingdom Metazoa; phylum Chordata; class Chondrichthyes; order Lamniformes; family Lamnidae; genus Isurus; species Isurus oxyrinchus. The sequence continues at coordinate 3,780,225 of JANJGN010000011.1, forward strand.
TGAGTGTCCAGGTCACAGCCAATGCCATCCAAGACCTGAGAACGGTCGTGCTCGGACCTGACGTTATTTTGGGTCTTGAGGTGGCCCAGGTGCGCGGTGGTCTTCCGTCTGAACGTTCCCCTGTTCGGACGGAATTCCACATTGGCCCCAAGCCCCGAACCCTCCCTCGGGTGCTGGTGCCCTGCAATATGAGCCGCCTCGGGGACATGCCCTCCGTGCCTTTTGACACAGCAAAGAGGGGCTTTTTGTACGGACTGCTGCTGCACACCTTCCATTTTCTCGCCCTTGTCCGCCGCCCGGACACGCCCTGGCATGCCTTGTTGCCGTCCGGCGGCGGAGGCCCCCAATGGGAGGCCCTCTACGGAGGTGTCCTCCCCCTTTCTATCGGGGACCTGGGTTGGAGGGTGTTGCATGCAGCAGTCCCCTATAATAAGAGGATGCATAGGTTCACGGACTCTCAGGACACGTGCCCTTTTTGCGGTCTTGTGGAGTCCGTGGACCATGTATACATAGGGTGTTGTAGGCTGCACTCCCTTTTTAGTTATTTGAAAAACCTTTTATTGATGTTTTGTTTGCACTTCAGCCCCACGCTCCTGATCTATGGGCACCCGGTGCGGAAGGGGGTCGGGAAGGAGGAGGACCTCCTCGTGAACCTGCTCCTGGGCCTGGCCAGGCAGCGGGCGATCGAGGGGGGAGTCCCGCCCGATTGTTTGTCCCTCTTCCGCAGCTACGTTCGCTGCTGGATGTCCCTGGAGAGGGAACACGCAGTGTCTGCTGGCACTCTCGAGGCCTTCCGTGCTCGGTGGGCACCGCGGGGACTGGGGTGTTTTGTTGACCCCTTTAATCACATTTTGATTTAAAGTTTGTAAGTTTCCTTTAAACTTTGTTCTTGGTTTTACAGCTGACCTGAATTAGGGGCTGTGCCTGATTTATCCCGATTTTGTTGATTTGGTTTTCATTTAAAAGATTATCAAGAGATCAAATCTCACACTGGCCAACTATGAAACAATGGAACTTCATCTGAATAGGAACAGATGGAAATGGGTTTGTACTCGAAAGAAAATCAAGAGTTCAAATCTCACAATGGCAAACTATGAAACCAATGTAACTTCATCTGAAACAGATGGAAACGGGTTTGTACTCGAAAGAGTTACAAGAGCAGGTCAGAGGCTAGGAATCCTGTGATGAGTAACTCACCTGCTGACTCCCCAAAGCCTGTCCACCATCTACAAGGCACAAGTCAGGAGTGTGATGGAATACTCCCCACTTGTCTGGATGTGTGCAGCTCTCACAACACTCAAGGAGTTTGACACCATCCAGGACAAAGCAGCCCCGCTTGATTGGCACCACATTCACAAACATTAACTCCCTCCACCACCGACACACAGTAGCAGCAGTGTGTACCATCTACAAGATGCACTGCAGGAATTCAGCAAACCTAATGGAGCAGTGTGTTCGTGGAGAATCAATACTAAGGGAGTGCTGCACTGTTACAGGGTCAGTACTGAGGGAGTGCTGCACTGTTACAGGGTCAGTGCTGAGGGAGTGCTGCACTGTTACAGGGTCAGTACTGAGGGAGTGCTGCACTGACAGAGGGTAAGTACTGAGGAAGTGCTGCACTGTCAGAGGGTCAGTACTGAGGGAGTGCTGCACTGTCAGAGGGTCAGTACTGAGGGAGTGCTGCACTGTCAGAGGGTCAGTACTGAGGGAGTGCTGCACTGACAGAGGGTAAGTACTGAGGGAGTGCTGCACTGTCAGAGGGTCAGTACTGAGGGAGTGCTGCACTGTCAGAGGGTCAGTACTGAGGGAGTGCTGCACTGTCAGAGGGTCAGTACTGAGGGAGTGCTGCACTGTCAGAGGGTCAGAACTGAGGGAGTGCTGCACTGTCACAGGGTCAGTATTGAAGGAGTGCTGCACTGTCACATAGTCATTACTGAGGGAGTGCTACATTGTCAGAGGGTCAGTACTGAGGGAGTGCTGCACTGTCAGAGGGTCAGTACTGAGGGAGTGCTGTACTGTCAGAGGGTCAGTATTGAGGGAGTGCTACACTGTCAGAGGGTCAGTACTGAGGGTGTGCTGCACTGTCAGAGGGTCAGTACTGAGGGTGTGCTGCACTGTCAGAGGGTCAGTACTGAGGGAGTGCAGCACTGTCAGAGTGTCAGTACTGAGGGAGTGCTGCACTGTCAGAGGGTCAGTACTGAGGGAGTGCTGCACTGTCAGAGGGTCAGTACTGAGGGAGTGTTGCACTGTCAGAGGGTCAGTACTGAGGGAGTGCTGCACTGTCAGAGGGTCAGTACTGAGGGAGTGCTGCACTGTCAGAGGGTCAGTACTGAGGGAGTGCTGCACTGTCAGAGGGTCAGTACTGAGGGAGTGCTGCACTGTCAGAGGGTCAGTACTGAGGGAGTGCTGCATTGTCAGAGGGTCAGTACTGAGGGAGTGCTGCACTGTCAGAGGGTCAGTACTGAGGGACTGTTGCACTGTCAGAGGGTCAGTACTGAGAGAGTGCTGCACTGTCAGAGGGTCAGTACTGAGGGAGTGCTGCACTGTCAGAGGGTCAGTGCTGAGGGAGTGCTGCACTGTCAGAGGGTCAGTACTGAGGGAGTGCTGCACTGTCAGAGGGTCAGTACTGAGAGAGTGCTGCACTGTAAGAGGGACAGTGCTGAGGGAGTGCTGCACTCTCAGAGGGTCAGTACTGAGGGAGTGCTGCACTGTCAGAGGGTCAGCGCTGAGGGAGTGCTGCACTGTCAGAGGGTCAGCGCTGAGGGGAGTGCTGCACTGTCAGAGGGTCAGTGCTGAGGGAGGCTGCACAAAATACAATGTAAACAAGCATTAACTCATTGTTGTCACGGCTTCATTATTAACCCAATGTTTCCAAAGATAAGGAAGCCAGCACTCGTCTTCACTCCGTAATCGTGGTTGGTGAAGGTTTGAACTCCTGTTGAAGCTGTTTAAAATGACAGCTGGTTTGGGGCCAGGAGCATTTTCTCCATCCTGGATCAGTTTGGTGGCCGGTCTTTGCGGGGATGTTGTTGCTGCTGCTGGCGGATTCTGGGGTTCTGAGCAGAGACCTGGTTTGCATTGGCCGAGTGCAAGTTTGGCTGTCAGACTGAATCGAACAAACTGCTGCTTTCTTCAGTGATGGGGAGGTGTTGTTTGGAAGCAGGGCCCCATCCCACAACTGGGACAGCAAAATGTACAATCCCTGAGAGCAAGAATTTCGGGAGTGACAATGGAGCTGAGCATCGGCCTGGATTATCATCTTCAATAAATGTCTGGGATTAACACCTACTTTGTAAAAGCCTTGATGACTATCACAGTTTCAGCTGAGAGCCTTGGCTCGGAGTCGGAGCGTTCTGTGTTTAAACCTGTTGGATCCCGGTCACCAGATTGTTGGATCCTTTTCGGACGCTTGCTGTAAGCGGCGGCCAGTTTGCTGCTAATGATAGAGTTGGGTAGCAGACACTTCATAGGAAGGAACTCTGTGTTTATATACAAAGGTAACTCAGCAGCAACTAACCACGTGCTAACACGTCAAACGCTATCTCTACACTACTCTAACTACTAATTACTGACTGCAGGCTACTAACTACAGAGGTAGTCCACGCTACTCTGCTATTGGATACTAAGGTCATGTGATGTTCCATTATAACATTCTTCTTAAAGGTACATTACACATCAGATTACCACATCCCTCCCCCTTTACTCACAAATACATTTTATATTTACATTTACAATCTTCTTAAAATAGCAAAATATTTATTCTGATAAGTTACAAATTCAGTCCTTCTGGAGGTTTCCTTATGCATGTAGAGCGTCTCAGCTCCACAGCTTCAGCTGTCTGGTCAGGGACCTCCTTTCCCAGAGTTGCCTGAACATCAGGTTCTTTGGGGGAGTTCCTGCAAGTTCTGTATCCTCCACTCCTGAAGGAACAACAGGTGTGTCTGAGCTGGGTTGAGCTCTCTCAACGGGAAACACTGACCTGGCCGTGAACGCTGCTGGGATTATTCCTTGGGGCGTAGTTCCTCTCTTCCTTAGATGATCCACATGTCTCTGTAGGACTTGGCCTTCCACCTTCATTTGGTAAGTTGGAGGTCCAGACGCTGCAAATTATTTCACCCGGTAACCACTTTGGTCCTCCTCCAAAGTCCTTCATATGCAGCGTTTCTCCCACAGTAAAATTTCCTCTTGCAACTATGCTAGCCGGGTCTGGTTTTCTGACTTCTCTGATTCCTTTCCACCTCCCCCCCTAAATTTGGCGTTATTAAGCTCAATCCCATCCTGAGACCTTGTTTCAACAATCACTCTGCAGGTGCCACACATGTTGCTGTGTGAGGACCAGTTCCTATAATGGAAGAGAAAGCGCCCTAGCTCGGTAGTTCAGGAATCTCTAGTTAATTCCTTCATGCCTGACTTGAGAATTTGAACCACCCTTTCGGCCAGTCCGTTTGAGTTGAAGTTTTCACATGAGTGACACCATTCAGGCTGATAAACCGCTGAAGCCCAGCGCTCATAAATGCTGTGCTGTTATCAGAAATCACCACTGCTGGTGGTCCATGATTGGCAAAGTAATTTCTCAACTGTAGCAGAAGACGTTGGTGACTTCACCTCATATATGTCCATCCATTTTGAGTGGGCATCAACAATGAGCAGAAACATAGTCAATGTGTAACTGCACCCATGGTCCTTCCTGGCCAATAACATGGGTGTAATGGAGCCGTTGAAAGTAACTTATGAAGTTTGCTGACATTACACACAATTCTTCACTAAACTCTCCATTTCACCACCAATCCCAGGCCACCATAGGGAGCTGTGAGCTATGGTCTTCATTCAGGATATTCCTGGATGTGCACTGCGTAGTTCAGTTAGCAATGGCTCTCTACCCTTTGGAGGAACTCTCACTCATGCTCCTCACAGTAAAATGCCATCCTGGCTGGTTATTTCATGCCTTCTGTTAAAGTACCATTTCATTTCGTCAGATAGAGGCTCTTGTGACCAACCATGAAGTACTTGTTCTCGTATTTGTGATAGGACTGGCTCCCTTTTTGTCCAGTCTCTGATCTGTTGAGCACATACTGGTGATGAATCTAAGAAATGTAAGTAAAAAATAATTTCTTGCGGAACTGGGGATTCCACATCCTTTTCTTGTAAAGGCCAACGACCTAAGTGCATAGGCGTTGTGCAATTTGACTACCAGGCCTATGTATGAAAGTATACTGGCTTGCTACCAAGATTAAAGCCCATCATTGTACTCTTGCTGAGGCTATGGGTGGTCCTTGTCCTCACTGAACAGTCCTAGCAATGGCTTGCGGTCGGAAACAATTGGAAAATGATGGCGGTGTACATACAGGTGAAATTTCTTAACACCAGAGATGATGGACAGGCCCGTCTTTTTCTATCTACGAGTAATTTTTCCCACTTTGGTGAGCGTTCTTGATATATAGCCAACAGGCTGCTCCGCGCCATCGTCCATCCGATGGGAGCGCACTGCTCCCACTCCGTAGTGAGATGCATCACAAGTCAACACCTAATTCTTTCCTCTGGTCATAATGAACTAATAGGGCTGGACAAGTGCAACAATTGTTTGACCTTCTTGAAAGCTTCTTTCGGGGCGCCTCCCAAAACAAACATTGGTTCTTTTTGAGTAGATAACGTAGGGGGTATTAGCTCTGTAGACAAATTGGGTAAGAACCGTCTGGGATACTTGATCATTCCTAGGAAAGGTTTGAGCTCTGAGACGTTCCTTGGTGCAGGTGCCTCTCTTATGGCTCTCGCTTTCTCCTCAATCGGGTGGAGGGCCTGTGGATCTACCCAGTGACCCAAGCAGATTACCTCCCTCACTTAGAACATCCACTTCTCATTTTTTAAACGCACTCCAGCTTGTAAGAAACATCTTAAGACTTCTAAGTTCGCCAGATGCTCTTTTTCAGTGAACCCTGTACATGGTCAAAATAGACAACATCCTGGGGCAGTCCCTATAGTCAACTTTTCCATTGTTGGCTGGAAGATGGCGCAAGCTGAGGAGATGATGAAAGGTAGCTGAGTATATTGGTACAACCCCTTGTGGGTATTAATTGTGACAAATTTCCGGGAGTCATTATCTAACTCTAATTGTTGATGAGTACGACTCTTTTCAAGCTTCATGTAGGTGGTTCCACCAGCCATACAGGACTTCAATGTTTGGTATGGGGTTGTCTGTCTGGCTTAGTTACTTTATTAATCGTCAATTTGTAGTCTCCACAAATACGGACACTCTGGTTGGGTTTAAGAATGGGGACTACTGGCACTGCCCATTCTGAGAACTGCACAGCTTGTATGACACCCGGTTTTTCTAGTCTGTCCAGTTTGTTGTTGAACTTTTCTCTCAGTGCACAAGGTGCTGGTCTGTCCTTCATGAATTGAGGGAGTGGTCTCTGGATCCACATGAATCTTTGGCTGCAGCCCCTGGATCTTCCCAAGTTCCTTCCTGAAGACCGTGACGTACTTTTGGAAGTACTCTGGAAACCCACTTGCTCTCAATCGGAAAATTTCAGCCCCCACTCCAGCTAGATCTCTTTTAGCCGGTTTCACCCCAGGAGGTTTGGCCCCTCGTCTGCTGCTACCACCAAGAGTAGCTTCACCGATTGACTCCCATCATTAACAATTACCCTATTTATGCCTTTGACTAGAATGTCCTCACCCGCGTGTGTTTTTAATTGGACAGCTGTTTCTTGTGAATTTATCTGATGTTGCCCATTGTTCAGATATCTGAAGGTATGTTCCCCGGTTACTGTAGTGGAAGCTCTTGTGTCCACTTCCATTCTAACTGGTCTACCATTCACTTTCACTGTTACATCGATTGGTTCTGTTCTTCCAGCCTTCAAGTTTTACAATGAATAAATACCTGAATCTGTTGCTTCAGGCTCTTCTCCATGGTAAATCTCACAGGGCTTTCTCTTTTGTTTAAAAGTCCGCCCGACTCTTTCCCCACTCAGTCTCGTTATGGGACAATTTCCATGACAATAAAGACGTTCTATTTATTTTAAAGTGACAATCATTAAAGGATTGTTTGTTTCCACCTCTACTGATATGATTCCTTCTTGTCGCTGATTTATTGTTTTTCTCATTTTCCTGCTAGCTGGGGCTGTTTCCCGCCTCTCGACAGAGTCTTGCAGTTTCACACCCGTTTTTGGCTGGGATTTCCTGCCCCGGCATGGAGGCAGTGCTGTCTTGTGTGTCCTGTACAGCTTTTAAATCTCTAACTGCGCGTCCCATAGCCAGTGTTATCTCTAGCGCCTTCTTAAAATTCAAAAGTTGTTTCGGGTAACAATCGCTTCTGAATCGTGTCCTGGTCCACACTGCACACTAACCAATCCCTAAGCATGTTGTTTAGGGGTGTATAAACATGACAATGTTCCGTTAATTGCTTCAGACTTGCTTGTAACTGTCTCCCCTGGCGCTCTAATCCTTCAATTAAACTTGAATCTTTGCATTGGTACTGAGGCTTTGGTTGGTAATAGCCCCTTCACCAGGCCCACTAATTCCTCAAATTTCTCGAGTCTGGGCAACCGGGGTGCTGTCAAACTCTGAATCAGGTCATAAGTCTTATTCCCACACGTGCTTAGGAGGATCGCCCGCCTCTTCTCTTCCCCTGAAATCTCATTTGCTTGGAAAAAGGACAAGAGACGCTCAATGTAGTGGCACCAGTCGTCCATTGCAGGGTTGATAGGATCCATTCTTCTGAATCGCAGCATGCTGTGAGGGAGTTACTTCAATGCTTTAAACGAACTTCTACTTACACTTGCTGTGCGAGGTACAGTGCCAATTTCACTCCCTTGCTTGCTTCTGTTGAACTTGTTTAATCCTCGTCGCCAGTTTGTTGGATCCTGTTCACACGCTTGCTGAAAGGGGTGGTCGATTTGATAGAGTTGAGTAGCAGACACTTCATAGGAAGGAACTCTGTGTTTATATACAAAGGTAACTCAGCAGCAACTAAACATGTGCTAACACTTCAAACTCTATCTCTACACTACTCTAACTACTAATTATTGACTACAGACTCCTAATTACAGAAGTATCCTGCACTACTCTGTTATAGGATACTAAGATCATGTGATCTTCCATTATAATATTCTTCTTAAAGGTACATTACACATCAGATTACCACTAAACCCTGCTGTTTATTCAGTGCAATGCTAAAGGTAGTGCTGCCTCGTCAAAGGTGCCCTGCTTTAGGTAAGGGGATTAAGGGGTAAGGGGATATTGAGCTAAAGCAGGTCATTGGAGCGAGGGAAACAGATCTGCCATGACCACATTGAGGGGCTGAATGGCCTCTTCCTGTTCCTATGAGTCTACATGAAATCATGTTCCTGTTAAAAGTTGCAATGGGGAACTGGTCTGGAAAGCAATGACAGGAGATTGAACTGATCTAATCCTTTCTGGAGGGTGATGCTGTGAGTACTTGCTGGGACCATGAATGGCAACTTTGGAATGTTACCGATCTGAGATGTGAGCCTGACTTTTCCATTTTCATTGGGAATTGTGAGGGAGGGGAATGCCAGAGAACTTCCTGCCCTTGAAGAACACCAACTAATCAAGAAGGCTGTAACAAGCAAGGTGGATAAAGGGGGAACCAGTAGATTTAGAGTATTTTGGATTTCCAAAAGGCATTCGACAAGGTGTCACATACATGGTTACTACACAAGAGAAGAGCTCATGGTGTTGGAATGATATGTCAGCGTGGATAGAGGATTGGGTAACTAACAGAGAACAGAGTGGGATTAAATGGGTCATGTACAGGCTGACAAACTGTACCTGAGGGGGGATTAACCACAGGGATCAACTCTATACAATTTATATCAATGACTTGAATAAAGGGGACCAAATGTATGGTGGCTAAATTGGCTGATGACACAAAGATAGGTAGGAAAGTGAGTTGTGGAGAGGACATAAGGAGTAGATTGAAAGAGTGGGGCAAAAATTTGGCAGATGGAGTACAATGTGGGAAAATGTGAATTGTCCACGTTGGCAGGAAGAGTAGAAAAGCAGTGTTTTGTTTTAAATAGAGAGAGGTTGCAGAACTCTGAGGTACAGAGGGATCTGGGTGTCCTGGTACATGAATCACAAAAAGACAGCATGCAGGTACAGAGAGTGATTCGGAAAGCAAATGGAAATGGTGGCCTTGTTGTAGGGGGATGGAGTATAAAAGTAGGGAAGTCTTGCTTCAACTGTACAGGGCATTGGTGAGACCACACCTAGATACTGTGAACAGTTTTGGTCTCCTCATTTAAGGAGGGATAGACTCACATTGGAAGCAGCTCAGAGAAGGTCCACTAGGCTGATTCCTACAATAAAGGGGTTTGTTTTATTGAGGAGAGGTTGAGTAGGTTGGGCCTGTACTCATTGGAGTTTAAGAAGAATGAGAGGCGACCTTATTGAGACATTTTACATTCTGAGAGGGTTTAACAGGGTAAATGCTGAGGGGATGTTTCACCTCGTGGGAAATCTAGAACTAGGAGCACAATTTAAAAATAGGGAATCTTCCATTTAAGATGGAGATGAGGAGGAACTTCTTCCGTCAGAGGGTCTTAATCTTTGGGATTCTCTCCCACAGAGAGAGTGGAGGCTGGGTCTTTATATATATTCAAGGCTGAGTTAGACAGATTTTTGATTGATGAGGGAGTCGAGGGTTATGGGGGACAGGCAGGAAAGTGGTGTGAAGACCACAATCAGATCAGCCACGACCTTATTGAATGGTGGAGCAGGCTGGGAGGGGCCGAATGGCCTATCCTGCTCCTAGTTCTTATGTGTCACAACCGAGACGGGGGGATGCACTGTCTGTCTTTAGTTCCACTACTCGACGGGGTCACTATATATATTTAAATATCCGGCCAGATCTGTGCTTTGCCCATGAATCTCAGAATGACCACTCAATGCCCAGGTTTCTGCAATAAACAACAACATTATTAGAATTACCTGGAAAAACTCAGCAGGTCTGGCAGCATCGGCGGAGAAGAAAAGAGTTGACGTTTCAAGTCCTCATGACCCTTCGACAGAACTTGAGTTCGAGTCCAAGAAAGAGTTGAAATATAAGCTGGTTTAAGGTGTGTGTGTGGGGGGCGGAGAGATAGAGAGAGAGAGAGAGAAGTGGAGGAGGGGGGTGTGTGGAACTGGAACTTGTCAAGTAGAGGGCAAAACTTATTAACATACAGTATGAAATATATAAATATAATAATTAATCATTCTAAATACCCTAACTTACACACGCACAGACACACAGACACACACAGACACACGCACACACATATACGCACACACACACACAGACACACACACAGACACACGCACACACATACACACACACACAGACACACGCACACACATACACGCACACGCACAGACACAGACACGCACACGCACACAGACACACGCACACACACACACAAACACACGCACAGACACACACAGACACACACACACAGGCACACACGCACAGACATACGCACAGACATACACGCACACACACACACACACAGACACACGCACACACACACACGCACAGACACGCACACACGCACACACACACACACACACATGCACAGACACATACACAGACACACACACACAAACACAGGCACAGACACAAGTGCACAGACACACACACACACACACACACAGATACACGTACAGACACACACATGCACAGACACACACATAGTCACACGCACAGACATACGCACAGACACACACACAGACGTACAGACACATGCACGCACAGACACACGCACAGACACACGCACAGGACATACACACACACACACACACACACACACGCACAGACACACACACAGACAAACGCACAGATACAAATTCTAACATAAGGTTAAAAGTTGACAGTACAAGGGAAAAGGGTAGATGGTGGAGTCCCTTGAAATGGTGTCTGGATTATACGGCTGGTCCCTCAGCACTGGTCTGGGGAACAACCGATGACTCTTGCACTATTTCCAGGCTGATTTCGAGGAAAACTTGCAGTCAGTCAATTTCAGAAAGTAGGTCAACTTTGGAGCAACTTCCATTCACTTCTTGCTTCAGACTGGGTCTGGAACGTCAGGAGCTGCTGTCTTCTTTACACAAGCAGTTGGTCCTTCTTATTCGCCCCCAAATCTGAACAGCTGACCAGCTTTTAAACACTTTTCAGGACATTATTTTTTTCAAATCCATAAACCACCTTTTGTAAACCGTCCACTTGGGGTCAAGAGGTTTCCAGCTCCTTTAAAACTGCTTAATTACCTTTTCCTGTAAAATGCCGTCTTTTCCAGGAACAGCAGCAACCAGAGTCCTCGCATTAACCCTTTAAGGGACAGTGTCTTTAAAAACCACAAACTCTTCCAGAATGTTCTTAGTCCGTGAAGATGACCCATTTTCCACAATTAAAGCATGTACTCCTGCTCCTAATTCTAATGTTATTATGTTAACTCATTAAATGAATGTGGAGTTGATGGGGTGGGTGGTGGAGGTGATGGGGTGGGTGGTGGAGGTGATGGGGTGGGTGGTGATGGGGTGATGGGGTGGGTGGTGGAGGTGATGGGGTGGGGTGGTGGAGGTGATGGGGTGGGTGGTGATGGGGTGATGGGGTGGGTGGTGGAGGTGATGGGGTGGGTGGTGGAGGTGATGGGGTGGGTGGTGATGGGGTGATGGGGTGGGTGGTGGAGGTGATGGGGTGGGGTGGTGGAGGTGATGGGGTGGGTGGTGGAGGTGATGGGGTGGGTGGTGATGGGGGTTGATGGGGTGGGTGGTGGGAGGTGATGGGGTGGGTGGTGGAGGTGATGGGGTGGGTGGTGGAGGTGATGGGGGTGGGTGGTGATGGGGGTGATGGGGTGGGTGGTGGAGGTGATGGGGTGGGTGGTGGAGGTGATGGGGTGGGGTGGTGATGGGGTGATGGGGTGGGTGGTGGAGGTGATGGGGTGGGTGGTGGAGGTGATGGGGTGGGTGGTGATGGGGTGATGGGGTGGGTGGTGGAGGTGATGGGGTGGGTGGTGATGGGTGATGGGGGTGGGTGGTGGAGGTGATGGGGTGGGTGGTGGAGGTGATGGGGTGGGTGGTGGAGGTGATGAGGTGGGTGGTGATGAGGCGATGGGGGTGGGTGGTGGCGGTGATGGGGTGGGTGGTGATGAGGTGATGGGGTGGGTGGGTGGTGGAGGTGATGGGGTGGGTGGTGATGGGGTGATGGGGTGGGTGGTGGAGGTGATGGGGTGGGTGGTGGAGGTGATGGGGTGGGTGGTGATGGGGTGATGGTGTGGGTGGTGGAGGTGATGGGGTGGGTGGTGATGAGGTGATGGGGTGGTGGGTGGAGGTGATGGGGGTGGGTGGTGATGGGGTGATGGGGTGGGTGGTGGAGGTGATGGGGGTGGGATGGTGGAGGTGATGGGGTGGGTGGTGGAGGTGATGGGGTGGGTGGTGGAGGTGATGGGGTGGGTGGTGATGGGGTGATGGGGTGGGTGGTGGAGGTGATGGGGTGGATGGTGGAGGTGATGGGGTGGGTGGTGGAGGTGATGGGGTGGATGGTGGAGGTGATGGGGTGGGTGGTGGAGGGTGATGGGGTGGGTGGTGGAGGTGATGGGTGTGGGTGTGTGGAGGTGATGGGGTGGGTGGTGGAGGTGATGGGGTGGGTGGTGATGGGGTGATGGGGTGGGTGGTGATGGGTGATGGGGTGGGTGGTGGAGGTAATGGGGTGGGTGGTGATGGGTGATGGGGTGGTGGTGATGGGGTGATGGGGTGGGTGGATGAGGTGATGGGGTGGGTGGTGATGGGGTGATGGGGTGGGTGGTGGAGGTGATGGGGTGGGTGGTGATGAGGTGATGGGGTGGGTGGTGGAGGGTGATGGGGGGTGGGGTGGGTGATGGGGGTGGGTTGGGAGGTGATGGGGTGATGGGGTGGGTGGATGAGGTGATGGGGTGGGTGGGTGATGGGGTGGTGATGGGGGTGGGTGGTGGAGGTGATGGGGGGGGTGTGGTGATGGGGTGATGGGGTGGGTGGTGGGAGGTGATGGGGTGTGGTGGTGGTGGGGTGATGGGGTGGGTGGTGATGGTGGGGATGGGGGTGGGTGGTGGAGGTGATGGGGTGGTGTGTGGGGGATGGGGTGGTGGGGATGGTGATGGGGTGGTGGTGATGGGGTGGGTGGTGTGGTGTGATGGGGTGATGGGGTGGGTGGGAGGTGGGGGTGGTGGTGATGGGGTGATGGGTGGGTGGATGGGTGTGGTGGGTGGTGATGGGGTGATGGGGTGGGTGGTGGAGGTGATGGGGTGGGCTGGTGTGGATGGTGATTGAGGTGTGGGTGGTGGAGGTGATGGGGTGGGTGGTGATGGGGTGGGTGGGGGTGGAGGTGATGGGGTGGGTTGGTGATGGGGTGATGGGGTGGGTGGTGATGGGGGTGATGGGGTGGGTGGTGGAGGTGATGGGGTGGGTGGTGGAGGTGATGGGGTGGGTGGTGGAGGTGGATGTGGGTGTGGTGGTGATGGGGGTGGGTGGTGGAGGTGATGGGGTGGGTGGTGATGGGTGATGGGGTGGTGGAGGTGATGGGGTGGTGGTGAGGTGATGGGGTGGGTGGTGGAGGTGAGGGGTGGGTGGTGGAGGTGATGGGGTGGGTGGTGATGGGGTGGGTGGTGGAGGGTGATGGGGTGGGTGGTGTGAGGTGATGGGGTGGGTGGTGGAGGTGATGGGGTGAGGTGATGGGGTGGGTGGTGATGGGGTGATGGGGTGGGTGATGGGGTGATGGAGGTGGAGTGGTGGAGGTGATGGATGTGGAGGTGATGGGGTGGGTGGTGGAGGTGGGAACATTTCTGAGTCCACATTAAATAATTCATTTGATCAGCCAGTCCCTGTCACCACCCATTAAAAATTCCTGTCTCCGATCCCCCTGCCCTCCTCTTTCTCAGCTCCTCTAACTCTCAATCTCCCTCCCTCTCCTCCTCGATCTCCCTCACTCTCCTCCTCGATCTCCCTCCCTCTCCTCCTCGATCTCCCTCACGCTCCTCCTCGATGTCCCTCCCTCTCCTCCTCGATCTCCCTCACTCTCCTCCTCGATGTCCCTCCCTCTCCTCCTCGATCTCCCTCACTCTCCCCCATCCATCTCCTCTCCTCCTCGATATCCCTCCCTCTCCTCCTCAATCTCCCTCCCTCTCCTCCTCGATCTCCCTCACTCTCCTCCTCGATCTCCCTCCTCTCCTCCTCAATCTCCCTCCCTCTCCTCCTCAATGTCCCTCCCTCTCCTCCTCGATCTCCCTCCCTCTCCTCCTCGATCTCCCTCCCTCTCCTCCTCGATCTCCCTCCCTCTCCTCCTCAATCTCCCTCCCTCTCCCCCTCAATCTCCCTGTCCCTCCTCCTCGATCTCCCTCACTCTCCCCTCCATCTCCCTCTCCTCCTCGATATCCCTCCCTCTCCTCCTCGATGTCCCTCCCTCTCCTCCTCAATCTCCCTCCCTCTCTTCCTCGATCTCCCTCACTCTCCTCCTCGATCTCCCTCACTCTCCTCCTCGATCTCCCTCACTCTCCTCCTCGATCTCCCTCCCGTCTCCTCCTCGATCTCCCTCACTCTCCTCCTCGATCTCCCTCACTCTCCTCCTCGATCTCCCTCACTCTCCTCTTTGATCTCCCTCACTCTCCTCCTCGATCTCCCTCACTCTCCTCCTCAATCTCCTCCTCGATGTCCCTCCCTCTCCTCCTCGATGTCCCTCCCTCTCCTCCTCGATGTCCCTCCCTCTCCTCCTCGATGTCCCTCCTTCTCCTCCTCGATGTCCCTCCCTCTCCTCCTCGATGTCCCTCCCTCTCCTCCTCGATCTCCCTCACTCTCCTCTTCGATCTCCCTCACTCTCCTCTTCGATCTCCCTCACTCTCCTCTTCGATCTCCCTCACTCTCCTCCTCGATGTCCCTCACCTCTCCTCCTCGATGTCCCTCACTCTCCTCCTCGATGTCCCTCACTCTCCTCCTCGATGTCCCTCCCTCTCCTCCTCGATGTCCCTCCCTCTCCTCCTCGATGTCCCTCCTTCTCCTCCTCGATGTCCCTCCCTCTCCTCCTCAATCTCCCTGCCCCTCCTCCTCGATCTCCTTCACTCTCCCCCCTCCATCTCCCTCTCCTCCTTGACCTCCCTCCCCTTCTCCCATTTACTCCCAGTCTCCTTCCCATCCCCATTCTCAATCTTCCCCCCCTCCTCCACCCCCCCCCCTCCCCCCGCACCCCCCCCCCCACCCCCCCCACCCCCCCGCCTCTGACTCCTGGTCCCCCTCAGCTGTGGCTCCCCCACCTGACACTGACGCCCCCCCTGTTGTGTCCCACCACTGCCCCCCTCCAAGTGGAAACGTGGAACCATTTATCTGTGGGCCACTGTGGGGTGATTCCTGCCCAGAATTCTCTTCAATCCTCATCTCGTGACAGGTCTTGAGCAGTTCGAAGACCCTGATGAAGGTCCAGTGTCTATCTGGAGCTGGCTTTGACCTCCCAGTGCCAGGGGGTGAAAGGCCACCCTCACTTGGCACAAACCTGTCAGAATCGCAAACCAAAACATGAGAAACGGGAAAGAGCCATTCCAGCGGGAGCCATGGTCTATTTTTACATCAATTTATTTAATAAACATCTCGCTGAAATTTGTACAGGCACAGGGTGATGCCACGATTTTCACACATGCCAACACATCCCACAACTTCATGGTGTCAAAACATCAATCTCAGGAATAACAAATAAACGAGGGTTTAACCAGGTTCGACAAGAGCCAAACATTGCACATTGTACCTTGGAAACAGATCCTGTCCCCACACGAGAGCCAGTTTGAAAAGCACCAGGTCTCCATCTCAACCACTGCACCCACCTAACCCACTGCAACCTCACCCACCTCACCCCCCTAACCCACCCAACCCACCTAACCCCCCTAACCCACCTAACCCCCCTAACCCAGCACACCCCCCTAACCCAGCACACCCCCCCTAACCCAGCACACCCCCCCTAACCCACCTAACCCCCCTAACCCCCCTAACCCACCCAACCCACCTAACCCACCTAACCCACCTAACCCCCCTAACCCACACAACCCACCCAACCCACCTAACCCCCCTAACCCCCCTAACCCCCCTAACCCACCCAACCCACCCAACCCACCTAACCCACTGCAACCTCACCCACCTAACCCACCCAACCCACCTAACCCCCCTAACCCCCCTAACCCACCACACCCACCTAACCCCCCTAACCCACCACACCCACCTAACCCACCCAACCCACCTAACCCCCCTAACCCACCTAACCCCCCTAACCCACCTAACCCAGCACACCCCCCTAACCCACCTAACCCCCCTAACCCACCTAACCCCCCTAACCCACCTAACCCACCTAACCCCCCTAACCCACCACACCCACCTAACCCACCCAACCCACCTAACCCCCCTAACCCACCTAACCCCCCTAACCCACCTAACCCAGCACACCCCCCTAACCCACCTAACCCCCCTAACCCACCTAACCCACCTAACCCCCCTAACCCACCACACCCACCTAACCACCCAACCCACCTAACCCCCCTAACCCACCTAACCCCCCTAACCCACCTAACCCAGCACACCCCCCTAACCCACCTAACCCCCCTAACCCACCTAACCCCCCTAACCCACCTAACCCACCTAACCCCACCTAACCCACCTAACCCCCCTAACCCAGCACACCCCCCTAACCCACCCAACCCACCTAACCCCCCTAACCCCCCCTAACCCACCACACCCACCTAACCCACCTCACCTGCCAATGCCTGTTCCAGTTCTTTCTTGGTGCTCTTGTTGGGTCTGTATCTGAGAGTCTCAATAAGGAAGGACTGTTTGACACAGATATCACAAGCCCCTTCTCAGGGCTGTGCAGAAAGAGCAGGGGGAGTGGGATTAATCGGATAGCTCTTTCAAAGAGCCAGCACAGACACAATGGGCTGAATGACCTCCTTTTGTACTGTATGATTCTGTGGTGATTGTCTAACCATTGCTGCTTCATGACAGTTTGGTGTTAAGTCTATCAACAGATCCCAAATTACTAAACTGAATTAATGAAAACACAGCATCAGCAAATCCCATCTTAATTCACAATGAACATTATAGGGCCCATCCTCCCTTAGCCTGAATCAGGAGTCAATATACATCACCCAGTGCCCCGTCACCCAGCGCCCATCACCCAGTGCCCAACATCCAGTGCCTAACACCCAGTGTCTAACACCCTGTGTCAATGCCCAGTGTCCAACACCCAGTATCCATGCCCAGTGTCCAACACCCAGTGTCAATGCCCAGTGTCCAACGCCCAGCACCCAACACCCAGCACCCAACACCTAGTGTCAATGCCCAGTGTCTAACACCCAGTATCCATGCCCAGTGTCCAACACCCAGTGTCCAACACCCAGAGCCCAAAACCCAGAATCCATGCCCAGTGCCCAACACACAGTGTCCAACACCCAGTGTCCATGCCCAGTGTCTAACACCCAGTATCCATGCCCAGTGTCCAACACCCAGTGTCCAACACCCAGAGCCCAAAACCCAGAATCCATGCCCAGTGCCCAACACACAGTGTCCAACACCCAGTGTCCATGCCCAGTGTCTAACACCCAGTATCCATGCCCAGTGTCCAACACCCAGTGTCCAACACCCAGTGTCCAACACCCAGAGCCCAAAACCCAGAATCCATGCCCAGTGCCCAACACACAGTGTCCAACACCCAGTGTCCATGCCCAGTGTCTAACACCCAGTATCCATGCCCAGTGTCCAACACCCAGTGTCCAACACCCAGTGTCCAACACCCGGCGCCCAAAACCCAGAATCCATGCCCAGTGCCCAACACACAGTGTCCAACACCCAGTGTCCATGCCCAGTGTCTAACACCCAGTATCCATGCCCAGTGTCCAACACCCAGTGTCCAACACCCAGAGCCCAAAACCCAGAATCCATGCCCAGTGCCCAACACACAGTGTCCAACACCCAGTGTCCATGCCCAGTGTCCAACACCCAGTATCCATGCCCAGTGTCCAACACCCAGTGTCCAACACCCGGCGCCCAAAACCCAGAATCCATGCCCAGTGTCCAACACCCAGCACCCAACACCCAGCGCCCAACACCCAGTGTCCATGCCCAGTGTCCAACACCCAGCATCCAACACCCAGCGCCCAACACCCAGCGTCCAACACCCAGCGTCCAGTGTCCATGCCCAGTGTCCAACACCCAGTGTCCAACACCCAGTGTCCAACACCCAGCAACCAACACCCAGTGTCCATGCCCAGGGTCCAACACCCAGCATCCAACACCCAGCGCCCAACACCCAGCGTCCAGTGTCCATGCCCAGTGTCCAACACCCAGTGTCCAACACCCAGTGTCCAACACCCAGCGTCCAACACCCAGCGTCCAACACCCAGCGTCCAACACCCAGCGTCCAACACCCAGCGTCCAACTCCCAGTGTCCATGCCCAGTGTCCAACATCCAGTGTCCATGCCCAGTGTCCAACACCCAGTGTCCATGCCCAGCGCCCAACACCCAGCGTCCAACACCGTGTCCAACACCCAGCGCCCAACACCCAGTGTCCAACACCCAGCGTCCAAAATCCAGTGTCCAACTCCCAGTGTCCATGCCCAGTGTCCAACACCCAGTGTCCATGCCCAGCGCCCAACACCCAGCGTCCAACACCGTGTCCAACACCCAGCGCCCAACACCCAATGTCCATGCCCAGCGCCCAACACCCAGTGTCCATGCCCAGTGTCCAACACCCAGTGTCCATGCCCAGCGCCCATGCCCAGTGTCCAACACCCAGAGTCCAACACCCAGTGTCCATGCCCAGTGTCAATGCCCAGTGTCCAACACCCAGCGCCCAACACCCAGCGTCCATGCCCAGCACCCAACACCCAGTGCCCAACACCCAGTATCCAACACCCAGTGTCCAACACCCAGTGTCCATGCCCAGTGTCCAACATCCAGCGCCCAACACCCAGTGTCCAACACCCAGTGTCCAACACCCAGCGCCCAACACCCAGTGTCCATGCCCAGTGTCCAACATCCAGCGCCCAACACCCAGTGTCAATGCCCAGCGCCCAACACCCAGTGTCCAACACCCAGCATCCATGCCCAGTGCCCATCACCCAGCGCCCAACACCCAGTGTCCAACACCCATTGTCCATGCCCAGTGTCCATGCCCAGCGCCATCGCCCAATTTCCATTACCCAATAATCAGTATCTAATGCCCATTAACAAATAACTTTATTCAATAACCAGCACTTCCTACACAAAATCAACTATACAACAGCAATGCCATCAGTTCTTGATCACTGTTTATTCACATTGACCAGTCTCAGTTGGCGGACACTGGCTCAGTCTGTCAGATTCAGTTTTTTTGTATTTTTCTTTTTAACTTGGTGCCCAGTGTCAATGGTCAATACAACTGCCCGGTACCCAGTGTGCAGCACCAATACCTGGTTCCCACGGTCCAACATCTGGTGTCGTGTGACCCATCGGTTGGTTATTAGTGTAACAAGTTAGTGCCTCTTCCTGTCTCCACTTTTCCATTTGTTTAGAGACTCTTCCTCAACAGGACAGCACAGACAGAGATGCCAATTCACAAAGTGCAAACTGGCAAGAGCAGTCTGCCAGTGTGAGGCAGGGAGTGCCCACCCAGTGTTCACCCAGTTACTGGGCTAAGACCCGATTACCTTGACGGAGTGGCAGCTGGTCGGTCAGTCTGAGTGAGCGGGCGGCCCCTGTGTCTATAGGAGCTGGTTCGTGCTTGAGACTCATGCAGGTGCGATCTACAGATCCCGGTGTGGCCAATATCTCAGTTTGAAGACGCGGCTCAAGCTGTGTATTATACAAACCTATCGCTGCGTAATCCCGGAGACTGTCCAATCCAAACAGTGGCAACTCCCAGGAAAGACCAGGCATCCCCATAGACGTCTACAGCCCATCGTGTCCGTACCAGTCAACAAAGATCTGGCTACACTGATCCCATTTTCCAGCACTTGGCCCACAGCCCTGGAGGCTATGGCAACACAACTGAATATCTAAATACTTCTTAAATGTTATGAGAGTTTCTGACTCAACCACCCTTTCAGGCAGTGAGTTCCAGACTCCCACCACCCTCGGGGTGAAAATATTTCTCCTCAACTCCCCTCTTAGCCTTCTACTTCTTAACTTAAATCTATGTCCTCTGGTTACTGACCCCTCTACTAGTGGTAAAAGTACCTTCCTATCCACCCTATCTATGCCCCTCATAATCTTACACACCTCGATCAGGTCCCCCCTCAACCTTCGCTGTCCAAGGAACCCCCCCGCCCTGCAGTGTTAGAGCAGGACTGACCAATGGCACATTCCAGGACAATGTCATATAATATTTAACAGCCCATAATAAGCATAAAAACCATCACAAGAGCAATAGGTCTGCGGTATCCATAGAAACACAATAGCAATCAGCATAGGCAGACTAAAGCACCAATCACAGCGTACTCTGCACTGTAACTATGACGACAATGCATGAACTTCCCAAAGGGGAATATTTCCCAGTGATGTCAGAAAGCGGGAGGAGCGTGATAGCACTAATTACCCTCAGCCCAGCCGGCACAACCTGCCCTCTCACTGTTCAACACGCAGGGCATCAGCAAGATTCTTACTCCCCCTCCGGGGTTAGGCTTTGACCCCAGTAGCCAGGGGGTGAGAGGTCGCTGCCCCTGTCCAGTGTTCCCTGTGTGCGGCTCCACTGTGAGCTGTGTTTGGGGGCGGGTGGGGGGGGTGGGGGGGCGGGTGGGGGGGGTGGGTGGGGGGGGGTGGTGGGAGTCTGCACCCCCCCCCTCCATGTTGTTCTGCCAGGCGCTGACTCCCGATCCACCTTCAAACATGGGATAAGTTCGGCAATCCTTCTCTGCCGATAGGGAGCCAGGGCGGGGGGGGCGGGGAGGGGAGGGAAAGGGTTGGGGGTGGGGCGGGGGGGGCCGGTAATGGGTGAGGAGGGGTGGGGTTTGAGAATTGAGCACTGGTGCCATCTCCGGTTGGGGGTCCCATGGACTTCTGAAAATCACAAGCACCCTCCCCACTCCCCCCCACCCCCTCCACCCCTCGCTCACCCTGGCTCTGATGTGGTTACCAGCCCAAAGTGCTGGGGTGGGGGCGGGGTGGGGGGGGGGGGTCTTCCATTATAATCGTCTGAATACAACAAGCAGGGGAGGTGGGGGTGTCCATCCTGAGCCCCTGGGGTGAATATTGTGGAGGGGAGTCACTGTCAGTCACCGGCTCCTATCGAGAATTGAAGTTAAAACAAATCCACTCTCGTCTTCTCACAATCCATCGCAACGTTTCCAATTATCTTAGTTCTACCTCTTATCACAGGAACAGGAGGAGGCCATTCAGCTCCTCGAGCCTGTTCCATAATTCAATCAGATCATGGCTGATGTGGTGGCCTAACTCCATGTACCCACCGTGACCCCCGAACTCTCCAAATCTTTACCCAACCAAACTTTCCAATTGACCCTCTGCTCTCAGATGCCATTCGGGGGTGGGGGTGGTGGGTGGGGGGGTGGGGAGAGTTTCAGGTTTCTGCCCCCCCTCTGTGTGACGAGGCTCTTCCTGACATCACCCCTGAGCGACGGGCCTGGCTTCATGTTGAGGGCGGTGCCCCCCTTGTTGTGAAGCTGGACTCCTCCTCGCCCGGCCGGCAGAGGGAAGAGGTTCTCTCGATCGATCCTATGGAATCCATTCATCACCTTGAACTTGTTCCCTTGTTTTGATTATTCCCGGGAACAGTGGCTCCTGCTCCGACTCCTTATCCCTGAATCTGTCAACTCTGCCACTCGCCATCCTCCTCAAATTCTTCTCCCTCCTACAAGTGTTTAAAAGACAATCAAATATTACCTTCCCTCCAAAACCCCCGGCAGCCTTCCCAGGGGCAACGTCAAAGTGCCATGAGTTGGAGACGGAGAATCAGCCTGGGTGATAACTGCTCCAGCTCAGAGAACAACAGTCCCGACCCACAGTCATAGGCCAGGCTTCAAGTCCTGATCCAGGGGTTTGAGGCCAAATGTTTAGATTGGCATTACAGTATTGAGGGAGTGCAGCACTGTCAGAGGGTCAGTACTGAGGGAGTGCTGCACTGTCAGAAAATCAGTACTGAGGGAGTGCTGCACTGTCAGACAGTCAGTACTGAGGGAGTGCTGCACTGTCGGAGGGGCAGTACTGAGGGAGCGCTGCACTGTCGGAGGGGCAGTACTGAGGGAGCGCTGCACTGTCAGAGGGTCAGTACTGAGTGAGGGCTGCACTGTCAGAGGGTCAGTACTGAGGGAGTGCTGCACTGTCAGAGGGTCAGTACTGAGGGACTGCTGCACTATCAGAGGGTCAGTACTGAGGGAGTGCTGCACTGTCAGAGGGTCAGTACTGAGGGAGTGCTGCACTGTCGGAGGGTCAGTACTGAGGGAGTGCTGCACTGTCGAAGGGTCAGTACTGAGGGAGTGCTGCACTGTTGGGGATGCTGTTTTTCAGATGATAGTTAAACTGAGGCCCCCTTTGCCCTCTCAGGTGAACTCCAGAGCTCCCACTGCCACTATTAGTTGGTGAGAGGGGACCTCTCTTTGGTGTCCAGGTTAATATTTGACCATGACCAACATCAGTGGAACAGGTCACCCTGATCACTATGACATTGTTGTTAGTGGGATCTGGCTGTGTATAAATTGGTTGCCAAGTTTCCTACATTACAATAGTGACCACACTTCAAAGAAACTTCATTGGTTGTAAAGCTCTTTGGAATGTCCTGAGGATGTGATAGGCACTACAGAAATGCAAGTCCTGCTTTCAAACACCCCACACGCCCTTATGGAGCACTTTGACCTTTGACCTCATTGCTGGCCGAATCCAACTTCTGTTCCATTCAACCGGGTGCAGCCTCACCACCTCCCCCACTCCTTCCAGTGGGTCATTCAACTGGGTGGAGCCTCACCCCCTCCTCCACTCACTCCAATGGGTCATTCAATGGCCGACATCACACTCTGTCGAGTGTCCCATTGGCAGTTCACTGACTCTAAGCCCTGGTGTCTGGTGTGATCCCCACATCTCCCTCAGCCTGTGTGTGGTTCCAATGAGCAGCCAAAGCCAGATAAAGGGTGAAGTGGAGCCTGCGAATTATTGAATTCCTTCTTCAGTAACCTGGGCCAGCTGTTCGACCTTGGAAGGCATCAAAGTGGAGCTCTACCCAAAGGGTCCGTCTACGCTGATAGACCCACAGTTCAGTTCGGGCCCCTCCCATCAGCCTCTTCTTGCTCTGGGACACAAATGTCCAGTGCTTCTCCACCCCCCCACCCTCCCCCCCACCCCCCACCCACGCCACCACCCTCCCCCCTCCACCCCCCCCAACCCCCACCCCCCCCACCCCCCCACCCTCACCGCCAACACTCTCCATAACCAGGGAGTGGAACCCCAGGGATCTCTGGCCCATTGTTGGGAGCGGGGGAGGGGTGCTAGCCAATGGATCGGATCTCGGATTCTGGCTAGAGCTGGGGTCAAAGGTTAGAGTGCTCAGTAAGGGTGAGTGAGGTCAAGCACCCAACGCAACCCACCAAAGCCCATTATATCCCTTCCCCTTTCAGCTGAAGGGTCTCCATCCTCCCTGCTGATGACGTGTCAGAGATTAAAGGTCGAGGGAGAAATGGAAACACACAGAAAGGCGAGAGTTCAGAGGTCAGCCCAAAGAGCTGGGGGGGGGTGGGGGGGGGTGCGGGGGGGCAGCAGGTGGGGCTGTGGGTGTGGGGAGGGTGGGGTTGTGGGGAGGGGGGGGGGCGCAGGCCTGTGTTTAGGGGGGTCCCACGGTGCTCACAGTGGTGTAGCTGAACTTGGACATCGAGGTCCCGGTGGTCCCGGCCTCCTCCTCCAGGTCTTTGAAGACCCTCAGCGGACGGAGGCAGCGGGAGAAGGTGCTGAGGAAGGCCTTGCGAAACCTCTTGTTCATGAAGCAGTAAACCAGGGGGTTAACACAGCACGAGGTGTAGGACAGGAGGTGGATGAAGGAGATGGGGGCGCCCGAGAGGCGACGGATGGCGTTCAGGTCATCGAAGGCACGCCAGGTGTTGACGGTGTAGACGGGCATCCAGCAGACGAAGAACATCACCACGATGACGATCAGCATTCGGATCACCCGCTTCTTGGCCACCAGCTTGGACTCGGAGGCGTTGCTGCGGACACGGTCCAGTTTGGCGCTGGTGCTAGGGGTCAGCGTGGCCATCTCCATGGTGTTCCTCTGCTTGCCGACTTGCAGGTAGCAGCCATCACTGTCCTCAGAGTGCTGAACGCTGGAGGTTGAGGCTCCATTGCTGTGCACTAGAGATTAAACATTTTAACTGGTTAACGGAGCAGAGGATGCGGCAGGAGTCAAATTGTCTCACTGCTTTTCAACCAGAATTCAGCACCGTCAACAGTGCAGCACTCCCTCAGAACTGACCCTCTGACAGTGCAGCACTCCCTCAGTACTGACCCTCTGACAGTGCAGCACTCCCTCAGTACTGACCCTCTGACAGTGCAGCACTCCCTCAGTACTGTCCCTCTGACAGTGCAGCACTCCCTCAGTACTGACCCTCTGACAGTGCAGCACTCCTTCAGTACTGACCCTCTGACAGTGCAGCACTCCCTCAGTACTGACCCTCTGACAGTGCAGCACTCCCTCAGTACTGACCCTCTGACAGTGCAGCACTCCCTCAGTACTGACCCTCTGACAGTGCAGCACTCCCTCAGTACTGACCCTCTGACAGTGCAGCACTCCCTCAGTACTGACCCTCTGACAGTGCAGCACTCCTTCAGTACTGACCCTCTGACAGTGCAGCACTCCCTCAGTACTGACCCTCTGACAGTGCAGCACTCCCTCAGTACTGACCCTCTGACAGTGCAGCACTCCCTCAGTACTGACCCTCTGACAGTGCAGCACTCCCTCAGTACTGACCCTCTGACAGTGCAGCACTCCCTCAGTACTGTCCCTCTGACAGTGCAGCACTCCCTCAGTACTGACCCTCTGACAGTGCAGCACTCCTTCAGTACTGACCCTCTGACAGTGCAGCACTCCCTCAGTACTGAACCTCTGACAGTGCAGCACTCCCTCAGTACTGACCCTCTGACTGTGCAGCAC
Source organism: Isurus oxyrinchus (assembly GCA_026770705.1). Classification (NCBI taxonomy): domain Eukaryota; kingdom Metazoa; phylum Chordata; class Chondrichthyes; order Lamniformes; family Lamnidae; genus Isurus; species Isurus oxyrinchus. Next base: position 3,805,349 of record JANJGN010000011.1, read on the forward strand.
TCCCTCAGTGCTGATCCTCTGACAGTGCAGCACTCCCTCAGTACTGACCCTCTGAAGTGCAGCACTCCCTCAGTACTGACCCTCCGACAGTGCAGCACTCCCTCAGTACTGACCCTCTGACAGTGCAGCACTCCCTCAGTACTGACCCTCTGACAGTGCAGCACTCCCTCAGTACTGACCCTCTGACAGTGCAGCACTCCCTCAGTACTGACCCTCTGACAGTGCAGCACTCCCTCAGTACTGACCCTCTGACAGTGCAGCACTCCCTCAGTACTGACCCTCTGACAGTGCAGCACTCCCCGAGTACTGACCCTCTGACAGTGCAGCACTCCCTCAGTACTGACCCTCTGACAGTGCAGCACTCCCTCAGTACTGACCCTCTGACAGTGCAGCACTCCCTCAGTACTGACTCTCTGACAGTGCAGCACTCCCTCAGTACTGACCCTCTGACTGTGCAGCACTCCCTCAGTACTGACCCTCTGACAGTGCAGCACTCCCTCAGTACTGACCCTCTGACTCTGCAGCACTCCCTCAGTACTGACCCTCTGACAGTGCAGCGCTCCCTCAGTACTGACCCTGTGACAGTGCAGCACTCCCTCAGTACTGACCCTGTGACTGTGCAGTACTCCCTCAGTACTGACCCTCTGACAGTGCAGCATTCCCTCAGTACTGACCTTCTGACAGTGCAGCACTCCCTCAGTACTGACCTTCTGACAGTGCAGCACTCCCTCAGTACTGACCGTCTGACAGTGCAGCATTCCCTCAGTACTACCCTTCGACAGTGCAGCACTCCCTCAGTACTGACCCCCTGACAGTGCAGCACTCCCTCAGTACTGACCCCCTGACAGTGCAGCACTCCCTCAGTACTGACCCTCTGACAGTGCAGCACTCCCTCAGTACTGACCCTCTGACAGTGCAGCACTCCCTCAGTACTGACCCTCTGATGTCACGTTATGGGGAGGTCTGCACGTTGAACAGGTTAGCTTTTAGATGAGATATTAAACTCCATTTGTCCCTCCGTAGAGATCATACCTCAGAGGGCACTTAAAACTCACCCACATGGCTGTGGGTCTGGAGTCACGTGTAGGCCAGACCGGGTAAGGAGGGCAGATTTCCTTCGCTGAAGGGCATGAGTGACCCACATGGGTTTTTATGACAATCCAACAGCTTCCTGGTCCCTTTTACAGGTGCCAACCCAGAAACCCGGGGTGGGGGGGTGGAGGTGGTAACGTAGTGTTAATGTCACTGGGCTAGTAATCCAGAGGCTCGGGTCAATGTTCTTGGGCCATGGGTTCAAATCCCATCACGGCAGCTGGTGGAATTTAAATTTGATTAATAACCTTGAACTGAAAAGCTAGTCTCAGCGATGGTGACCATGAAACTATTGTTAACTGTGGTAAAATCCCAACTAGTTCACTAACGCCCTTTAGGGAAGGAAATCTGCTCTCCTTACCCAGTCTGGCCTACATGTGACTCCAGACCCACAGCAACGGGGTTGACTCTTAACTGCCCCCTGAAATGGCAGAGCAAGCCACTCAGTTCAGGGGCAATTAGGGATGGGTAACAAATGCCAGTCTCACCAGCGACACCCACATCCCATGAATGAATTAAAAAAAGCCTCAGGAAATGAACACCCGACTTTTGCCTCATGGCCGGATATTTACTCCCGGGTTTTACTTCCCGGTGATTAATCTTTAACCTCCAAAGACCCCAGGGCAGCCCTGGCTGGTGCTGGGGGGGGTCGCCAGGGGGGGTGGTGGGGAGGGGTGTGGGGGTAGGTAACCATGAACCACAGCAGCCACTGGCCTGACTCCTTCCCTTCAGACTCGGTCCGTATGAACTCTAGGCTGAGTCCGTGTGACACGCCAATCTGTGGATCCCGCACACAGCCAAAACATCACCCGCCCAATCTTCACCCAGCCTCAGAAAGACATGAGACATCTTACAACAGCAGCAACCTGCATTTAAGTGGCATCCTTAACATCCCAAGGCGCTTCTCAGGACCACTAGAAAACGAACTTGGCGTCAACTCAGATAATGGGCCGGATAAGGAAAAGTTTGGTCAAAGAGGTTAATTTTAAAGAAGGTCTTCATGGAGGAGGGGGTGGGGGTGGGGGTGGAGGTGGGGGTCCGGTGGGTCGGGGGGTGGGTCGGTGGGTATAGGAGGGGATTCCAGGGCTTGGGGCCCAGGCAGCAATGCTGGACATTTAAAACCGGGAGGGTGCAAGAGGCCAGAATTTGAGGAGCGCAGGGGTCTGGGAGGGTTGTGGGGCATGGAGGGCGTTACAGAGATAGGGAGGGGGGATGGGGGGAGGGGAGGCTGTGGAGGGATTTGAAAACAAGGGTGGGAATTTTAACACGGAGGGATGGTTGGGACTGGGGCCAGTGGAGGGGGGTGGGTCAGCAAGCACAGGGGGGTGATGGGTGAATGAGTCCAGATACAGGCAGCAGAGGGTTAGATGAGCATAAATTCATGAATTGTGGAAACACAGAAAGAGCCCACAAATGCTTATCCATGTTCGGATTGAATGACAGGCCAAGATCAAGGGGCTGACTGGCCTCTTCCTGTTGCGGGGCCCATCATGTCTGTGCCAGCCCTTCGTAAGATCCATCCAATTAGTCCCAATCCTGGAAAAACTCAGCAGGTCTGGCAGCATCGGCGGAGAAGAGCACAGTTGACGTTTCGAGTCCTCGTGACCCTTCAGCAGAACTAACATTAGGACATGGTGACTCGAAACGTCAACTCTTTTCTTCTCCACCGATGCCGCCAGACCCGCTGAGTTTTTCCAGGTCATTCTGTTTTTGTTTAACATTAGTTAGTTAGTTAGTTAGTTCAGTTGAAGGGTCATGAGGACTCGAAACGTCAACTCTTTTCTTCTCCGCCGATGCCGCCGGACCCGCTGAGTTTTTCCAGGTCATTCTGTTTTTGTTTTGGATTTCCAGCATCCGCAATTTTCAGTTTTTAGTCCCAATCCCTGTGCTCTTTCCCGCAGCCCCACAAATCTCCCCCTCTCCGTTTGAAATCAAATTCACTTTCGGGAGCTCCTGTTAAACCTGCTTGCACTGTCCTGTCAGGTACACGTGAGGAGTGAACAGGGGGGACAGGAGGTAGAGGCTGATCCCGGCTAATGTTGTCAACACAGGCAATTGGTATCTCTCCCCATTTTTACTTCTCCGAAAGTCAGGCAGGCTCCTGACTTGCTTTTGAGGGAAATGGAGATTCGAACCTTTGTTTTCTTTTGTCTGTTTCCTCTCGAACTGGATCCCTCTGTAGAGTTCCCTGGAGATCAACCCATAAGCAATGATCATCACCACGCCAGGCAGGAAGAAGAGGACAAAGAGCAGGAAAACGTACCTGAAGGAGGGAGATGGAGAACAGGACAATCACCCGAGACCCACGCAAGCTCAGCACAACAATAACTTGCATTTAGATAGCACCTTTAACACAGTAAAACATCCCATGAGCCCCTCTCCGAGCACAACTTCACACCTACTCTCAGGAGGAGGTATGAGGCCCAGCAAAGCAAAAAATTGGATAAAGAGGTAAGTTTTAAGGAGAGTCTTAAAGGAGGAAAGGGGGAGAGAGAGAGAGAGAGAGAGAGGGGGGGGGGGAGAGAATGAGAAAGAGAGAGAGAGAAAGAGAAAGAGAGAAGGGGAGAGAGAGAGGGAGAGAGAGAGAGAGGAAGAGAAAGAGAGAAGGGGAGAGAGAGAGGGAGAGAGAGAGAGAAAGAGACGGGGAGAGAGATATAAGGAGAGAAAGAGAGAGATGAGAAGGAAAGAGAGAAAGAGAGGGGGGAGAGAGAGGGAAAGAGAGAGAGAAAAGAGGGAGAGGGAGATATAAAGAGAGAAAGAGAAAGAGAGAGATGAGGAGAGAGAGAGAGGAAGAGAGAAAGAGAGGGGGAGAGAGAGAGGGAGAGAGAGAAAAGAGGGAGAGAGAGGGATATAAAGAAAGAAAGAGAAAGAGGGAGATGAGAAAGAGGGAGAAAGAGAGAGAGAAAAGAGAAAGAGCAAGAGATAAAGAGAGAGATAGAGAGAGAGATAGAAAGAGATAGAGAGAAGAGAGGGAGTGAAAAAAAAGAGAAAGGGAGAGGGAGAGGTGAGAAAGAGAGAGAGATGGAGAGGTTTGTGGGGGTGGGGAGGGGGGGGATTTCCAGAGTTTGGGGCCCGGGCAGCTGAAGGCACGGCCACTAATAGTGAACGATTAAAATCGAGGATGCTCAGAAGGCTGGAGTTAGAGGAGTGGAGAGATCTGGGAGGGCTGTGGGGCCGGAGGAGAGTACGGAGACAGGGACGGGGTGAGGCCATGGAGAGAGTTGAAAACAAAGGTGAGAATTTTTAGATTGAGGCTTGAAATTTACTGGGAGCCAATGTGGGTCAGCGAGCACAGGGGAGATAGAGGCACAGGATTTGGTGCTGGGTAGGACACGGGCAGCAGAGTTTTGGATGGGTTGAGGTCTACAGAGGGTAGAAAGTGGGGAGACCGGCTGGGAGTGTGTTTGGATAGTAAAGAACACTTCCACGTTCTCTCACCGTTCACTCAGAGTCCTTACCACGCTTGCTGCACATTCTTGCTGGGCCAGGTGAGTCTACAGTTGTGAGCTGTGCTCTTGTCCGCTCTCTGGAAGGGGTGAAGCAGATTGTAGACGGGATACGGTATCATGATTACTAAGGACAGGAGCCAGGTGGCTGCAATGACTCGGTAAGCGTGTGATCGGGTCTGCCAGGCACGTGACTTTAACGGGTTGCAGATCGCACTGTAACGTTCAATCGCGATGGCCACCAAGCTGAAGGTGGACACACTGACCGAGATTCCTGCAAACAAGGCAGTCTGTTAGTTCCAGGGAATACACTGCTCAGGAACACCCAGAGCTGGGTCCAGCAGTGAGACCCACTCACAGAATCACAGAATTCGAATGGCGCAGCAGGAGGCCATTCCACCCATCCAAAACAAACTGTCATGCAAACTCTCCCCTCCACTACACCCCCGACCTTCCCCAGAATCTGCACTCATTGGGATGCAGTTAGGATTCTCCAATGATCAGAAAACTGGCGAGAGTTTTACTCCAGTTTAGATTCAGCAACAAGGAAACATTATCACACACTCTGTGGATTCCAGCCAGGTACAGATTTCTCCTGATTCACAATCCACCTCAACCAACATGAAACCCAGACTGATTTACCAACGTTACACAGTGAACCCCAACATTAGACAGTGTGAACCCCACATTACACAGTATGAACCCCAACATTAATCAGTGTGAACCCCAACATTACACAGTGTGAACCTCAACATTACACAGTGTGAACTCCACATTACACAGTGTGAACCCCAACATTAACCAGTGTGAACCTCAACATTATAGTGTGAACCCCAACATTAACCAGTGTGAACCCCAACATTACACAGTGTGAACCCCAACATTACACAGTGTGAACCTCAACATTACACAGTGTGAACCCCAACATTACACAGTGTGAACCTCAACATTACACAGTGTGAACCCCAACATTACACAGTGTGAACCCCAACATTAACCAGTGTGAACCCCAACATTACACAGTGCAGTGTGAACCCCACATTACACAGTGTGAACCCCAACATTAACCAGTGTGAACCTCAACATTACACAGTGTGAACCTCAACATTAACCAGTGTGAACCCCAACATTACACAGTGTGAACCCCAACATTAACCAGTGTAAACCCCAACATTACACAGTGCAGTGTGAACCCCACATTACACAGTGTGAACCCCAACATTAACCAGTGTGAACCTCAACATTACACAGTGTGAACCTCAACATTAACCAGTGTGAACCTCAACATTAACCAGTGTGAGCCCCAACATTACACAGTGTGAACCTCAACATTAACCAGTGTGAACCTCAACATTAACCAGTGTGAACCTCAACATTACACAGTGTGAACCTCAACATTAACCAGTGTGAACCCCAACATTACAGTGTGAACCCCAACATTAACAGTGTGAACCCCAACATTACACAGTGTGAACCCCAACATTACACAGTATGAACCTCAACATTACACAGTGTGAACCCCAACATTAATCAGTGTAAACCCCAACATTAAACAGTGTGAACCCCAACATTAAACAGTGAGAACCTCAACATTACACAGTGTAAATCCCAACATTACACAGTTAACCCTAACATTACAGTGAACACCAGCATTACACAGAGTGAACCCCAACATTACAGTGTACACCAGTTTAATTTGATGCTTTAAGTCCCTGTGTTGCTCATAAGAACAGGAAGCCGTTCAGCCCATCACTCTGTTCCATCATTCAGTAAGATGATGGCTGATTGGTGCTCTGACTCCATGGACACACATTTGCCTCATATCTCTCAATATCTTTGGCTAAAACATATCACTGTCAAACTTAAAATTAACAACGAACCCAGCATCAATTCCCAATTGCTGGAGTCAGTTCCAAACTCGTACCAGCCTCATTTCCCACTCTGTCTCCGGGGCCTAGGGCAGAATTGGCCGGTCCTGTGGGTATCGGGTGTCATGCTGGGCAGAGGGGGACAATATAGCCAGAAGGCCAAAAATCGCTTTCAGCCATCGTGAAGCCAGTTTGCAATCGTCCGCTCCACCCGTCAATGGTGGGTCTGTGTTTCCCAAGGCCACACACGTCAGGAACCTCATTTCAATACTTTACATCTCATTCTAAACCCTGCTGGCCGGAACCATCCCCTCACACTGCAGCATCCCAGTACATCTGTGCGATTGCACAACCACATGTTTCACACCTGTACACAGCTGGCGAGCTGCGCTGCAAAGGGGACTCGGAGGTGAGTGCACACAACCTTGCACAGTGCTCGCAAACAGCCACACACTCGGAGAGTCTTGTCAATAGTGAGTATTCTTCCACAGCTGAGACCGTTCAGCAGCAGCTCCATTGAGAGGCTTGGAGTTGGGCCTCTGAATCTTTTCTGTCCATTCAACAAGCGCAAAAGCATGAAAGGGCCCCAAACACTCCAGAACCTTTCACCCCTCGGGCGCAGACTGCAAATTAATGTGTGTTTTAGGGGGCAGCAGAGTAATTGGCGACTGGGTAAGTTGTAGAATCTCCTTGTGAAAGGGACCATGGTGCAGTCACTGGTGGAGGTGCTCACAGCTCCTGCAATGTCTTTATTCAGGTTCGGACCAGTCTCCCCCATGGTTCAAGCTAACAGTGCAGCCTTGCAGTGGGGGTTAGGAGAATGTCTGTGTCTGAGCTGAGAGCACAGCCTGCAGTCCAATGGGCAAAGCTGCTGCCAATCGGTCAGGTGGAGTGGGGCAGAGGTGGGTGGGGTTTCAGACGGCCAATGAGCGCACTACACACTGGCCACCCATGTGGTGACCAGCACCCTCCTACATAGGTGAAGGGGCCTTCAGACTTATCCAAGAGAGGTTCTTAGGACTCACGTGCTAATCCAGGTGTCTCTCTCTTTGATGCTGCTGGAGGAGAACATCAGGATCATGGAGTCTGGTGATTTATGATCTGCCTCATGGCTGACAGGGAGCAGAGAAGAAGAGGAAGAGAGTGGCAGAGGCTCCTGGCTTGGCACAGGGAGGAGAATCTCCCTCAAGATGAAGGGGCAGCAGGATTTACTGCACACGCAGCTGGGGATCCACAGAGAGCCGTTACCTGTAGACACTTCACTAGACCCGGGTCTACAGACGGCGTCTGTCATTCCTGCCCCACCTCAAAGGTGCTGAGAGCGCACAGAGAGAGTGATGGAACTCTGTGAGACCTACCCACAACATTCTGGCAGCAAAGACCAGCACCATCGATTTTATTTACAGTATTGAACATGAACAGCACCTTTCAAACCCACTACCATCTAGAAGGACAAGGGCAGCCGATAGATGGGAACACCACCACCTGGATGTTCCTCTCCAAGTCACTCACCATCCTGACTTGGAAATATATCGGCCGTTCCTTCACTGTCGCTGGGTCAAAATCCTGGAACTCCCTCCCTAACAGCACTGTGGGTGTACCTACACCACATGGACTGCAGCGGTTCAAGAAGGCAGCTCACCACCACCTTCTCAAGGGGCAATTAGGGATGGGCAATAAATGCTGGCCTAGCCAGCGACACCCACACCCTGTAAATGAATAAAAAAAAAGGCATCAGTAATGTGTCCAGACAGTGTGAGGCTGGACCTTCACTGTGGTCTGAAGGCAACACAGACACAAGGAAGAGGCCCTGGACTGAGACACCTGCCTTTATCCTGTGCTGAAAGGTTTCACATCTGAGTGACAAGGACACTGCTCATCGGAACAAGGAACCACAGGCAGGGAGACATCCTTGGGAGTTTATTGACAATAGTGAACATTATGTACAAGTGATTAACACCCATACCCAGGCTTTGCAACTACAGCATCCTAACACCCGGTGCGGAAGGGGGTCGGGAAGGAGGAGGACCTCCTCGTGAACCTGCTCCTGGGCCTGGCCAAGTTGGCCATTAACAGGTCCAGGCAGCGGGCGATCGACGGGGGAGTCCCGCCCGATTGTTTGTCCCTCTTCCGCTGCTACGTTCGCGGCCGGATGTCCCTGGAGAGGGAGCACGCGGTGTCTGCTGGCACTCTCGAGGCTTTCCGTGCCCGGTGGGCACCGTGGGGACTGGGGTGCTTTATTGACCCCCTTAATCACATTTTGGTTTAAAGTTTGTAAGTTTCCTTTAAACTTTGTCCTTAGTTATACAGCTGACCTGAATTAGGGGCTGTGCTTGATTTGTCCTTCATTTTGTTAATTTAGTTTAATTGTTTAACTCCAAAAGAGTTAAATCTTCTTAACCTTCCTAACCCTGCCGCTATGTCCTGGTGCTCCCCAGTCACCCACAGTGGAGGTGGAGGCAGCCTGCTGACTGCTACACCCTGTCTGTGATGGCCTTGGTGGGCATCCTCTGGAGGGCTGAGAGCTGGAGGTCCCCGGCCTGCTTTTGGGGTCCTGCTGTGTGGCAGTGGCTCCCTCCTCAGCCTGTGGAGCTGGAGCTGCTGGGGTCACAGGAAGAGGGGATTAGGTTGGGCTGGATACTCTTGGAGTCACCTGGATGGATGGCCCCATGTTGTGCACCTGCTGATCCTCCTCCCTATGGGTGCCCGAGGGCCCCAGGCTGACTCCATGAGCAGCAGGGTAGCTGCAGTGAGATCGAGCTGCCCAGTACCCCTCTCGTGTACACACTGTTGGAGGACAATTATGGCATCAGTGATGGAGTTGAGCCCGTGCAGCAGTGCAGGAGCAATGTCCTGGACCAAGGTCTCCATGGCAGCCGCCATCCTGCCAGTGTTGACCTCGGTGCGTTGGCAATGCCGGCGCTATCACCTCAGCCTGATGGTGGACGGACTCCTCCATTGTGCCTCGCAATCTGAGGAGTGCAGCGGACATCCCTTCCTGATGTTCCCCAGTTTGCCTTTGCAGCTCCAGCAACTGTGACATGACCGAGTCCAGAGGCTCTTCAACTGTCTCAGACTCAGCAATGTTCTGGCCTTCAGCATCCTCCGAGTGCCGGAGGCCTGGGAAGTCCCTGCCTCTGCCTACTGTGGATCAGACAGTGCGATGTGCTCACCAGATTGTGACCCCGAGGCTACTCTAGAACTAGGCCCCACCGAAATGTGTCTCAGTGCTGGTGGAGGGTGTGGGTGAGCACTGTGACGGGTCTTTAATGAGGATGTCATCAGAGTCTTCTCTGAGGTGTCTTCAGGGTTAGAGTCGAGGACCCGGTTCATGGACCCTCTCGGCTGCTTCCCAGATGTCCCTGTGAAAGCAAGGAGAGAGAATTAGTGGCTGGCAGGGGACTGCGGAACAGGGGAACTCACTCCCAGCATGGGGTGTCTGATGGATGCTTCACTGCTGGATCCTCACTTGGTTAAGCCCCGCCGACCTCACCATCAGCACAGGAATGGTCCAGATTGTCACCGGCCATCTGGATGGCTCTATTTTCAAAGTCTGTGAGGACCTTGATGTCGGACATTCCTCCACCAGCCTGCGACCTCTTCCTCTTGTTGTGAGCTGGCTTGTCCTGCATGAATACAGATGGAGAGAGTGTGAGCAGGAAGCCTGCCAGGCCAGATGAGAAGGATGCCTGGCATGTGTAGGTGGTGAGTGGTGCCATGTATGGGTTGAGGACACGATCCACAGGGCAGATGAAGGTGTGTGTAAGAGAGTGAATGGTGATGTCTCTTTAACTGGCAGTGAGTGGGATCCCTGTGGATGTGTGATGGGTATGTGAGTTGGGAGTGATGTGAAGAGTGACTTACCCTGGTGGAACGGAGGAGATCATTCATCCTCTTTCAGCACTGGGTGGCTGTCCTCTTCTGCAGGGTGTTGGCACTGACCACCACTGCCACCACCTCCCATGCTGGATCGGTGACCTTGCTTGCTGGTCTTTGGGGTAGAGAATTTCACAGCGGGCCCCCCAATGCATCCAGTAGGCGCTGGAGGGAGACGTCACTAAATTTGGGGGCAGCAGGTTTCCTCCCTTTGGCAGCCATGACTTTGCAGCAGCTTCTGATCCCTTAGAGAGAGTCAGCTCTGTGCAGGGAAGGCCTTTAAACATGGTGCCCGGGTTACTGAGGGCCTGGGGTGATGGTGGGATGGGCGGATCAGAGGCTGCTCACCAGTGATCCGGAGTGTTTCCCAGGAATGCATTATTAATGAGGCGGGAATGGGAGGGTACGCTGCTAAAACCCACCACCGCAGCCTGCGGGTAAAACAACCTCTTTCATGGCCGTTCCCACACTTTGTGCAGATCTGGGAGGTTTCTCTGCCCTTCGACACCAGAAGCAGCAGAAATAGTTTCTCTCTATCGACATTATCCACTCCCCTTCATATCCTGAAAACTTTGACCTGATCACCCCATAACCTAAATTGCAGGAATACACTCCGAGTTTGTGTAATCCCCCCTTGTAATTTAACCTTGGAGTCCAGGGTATCATTCTCCTAAACCTACACTTCTCTCCCTCCAAGACCCTCCAGGACACTCTTGTCCACTCCTCCTTCACCCCCTACACCATAACCCCCTCCAACGGCACCTTCCCATGTAACCACAGAAGGTGCAACACCTGCCCCTTCACTTCCTCTCTCCTCACCGTCCAAGGGCCCAAACACTCCTTTCAAGTGAAGCAGCATTTCACTTGCACTTCCCTCAACTTAGTCTACTGCATTCGTTGCTCCCAATGTGGTCTCCTCTACATTGGAGAGACCAAACGTAAACTGGGCGACCGCTTTGCGGAACACCTGCGGTCTGTCCGCAAGAATGGCCCAAACCTCCCTGTCGCTTGCCATTTTAACACTCCACCCTGCTCTCTTGCCCACATGTCTGTCCTTGGCTTGCTGCATTGTTCCAGTGAAGCCCAACGCAAACTGGAGGAACAACACCTCATCTTCCGACTAGGCACTTTACAGCCTTCCGGACTGAATATTGAGTTCAACAACTTTAGATCATGAACTCCCTCCTCCATCCCCACCCCCTTTCCGATTCCCCTTTTTTCCAATAATTTATATAGATTTTTCTTTTCCCACCTATTTCCATTATTTTTAAATGTATTTCCATCCATTGTTTTATCTTTACCTTTTAGCCTATTTCGATCCCTTCCCCCACCCCACCCCCACTGGGTCTATCTGTACCTTGCTTGTCCTGCTTTCTACGCTTAATTAGCACATTCCTTAGATAATATCATCACCTTCAACACCTCTTTGTCCTTTTGTCTGTGACATCTTTTGGTTATCTCCACCTATCACTGGCCCTCTATCCAGCTCTACCTGTCCCACCCCCCCTTAAACCAGCTTATATTTCACCTCTTTTCTATTTTTACTTAGTTCTGTTGAAGGGTCATACGGACTCGAAACGTTAACTGTGTTCCTCTCCACAGATGCTGCCAGACCTGCTGAGTTTTTCCAGGTATTTTTATCTTTGTTTTACCATTACTCCTAACATGGTCTAAACATCAATATCTAACACCCTGCTGTACCTGTCCTGGGAATGGGGACAGTGTAGAGGGAGCTTTACTCTGTATCTAACCCCGTGCTGTACCTGTCCTGGGAGTGTTTGATGGGGACAGTGTAGAGGGAGCTTTACTCTGTATCTAACCCCGTGCTGTACCTGTCCTGGGAGTGTTTGATGGGGACAGTGTAGAGGGAGCTTTACCCTGTATCTAACCCCGTGCTGTACCTGCCCTGGGAGTGTTTGATGGGGACGGTGTAGAGGGAGCTTTACTCTGTATCTAACCCCGTGCTGTACCTGTCCTGGGAGTGTTTGATGGGGACAGTGTAGAGGGAGCTTTACTCTGTATCTAACCCCGTGCTGTACCTGTCCTGGGAGTGTTTGATGGGGACAGTGTAGAGGGAGCTTTACTCTGTATCTAACCCCGTGCTGTACCTGTCCTGGGAGTGTTTGATGGGGACAGCGTAGAGGGAGCTTTACTCTGTATCTAACCCCGTGCTGTACCTGTCCTGGGAGTGTTTGATGGGGACAGTGTAGAGGGAGCTTTACTCTGTATCTAACCCCATGCTGTACCTGTCCTGGGAGTGTTTGATGGGGACGGTGTAGAGGGAGCTTTCCTCTGTATCTAATCCCGTGCTGTACCTGTCCTGGGAGTGTTTGATGGGGACGGTGTAGAGGGAGCTTTACTCTGTATCTAACCCCGTGCTGTACCTGTCCTGGGAGTGTTTGATGGGGACGGTGTAGAGGGAGCTTTACTCTGTATCTAACCCCGTGCTGTACCTGTCCTGGGAGTGTTTGATGGGGACATTGTAGAGGGAGCTTTACTCTGTATCTAACCCGTGCTGTACCTGTCCTGGGAGTGTTTGATGGGGACAGTGTAGGGGGAGCTTTACTCTGTATCTAATCCCGTGCTCTACCGTTCCTGGGAGTGTTTGATGGGGACAGTGTAGGGGGAGCTTTACTCTGTATCTAATCCCGTGCTCTACCGTTCCTGGGAGTGTTTGATGGGGACAGTGTAGAGGGAGCTTTACTCTGTATCTAACCCCGTGCTGTACCTGTCCTGGGAGTGTTTGATGGGGACGGTGTAGAGGGAGCTTTACTCTGTATCTAACCCGTGCTGTACCTGTCCTGGGAGTGTTTGATGGGGACAGTGTAGAGGGAGCTTTACTCTGTATCTAACCCTGTGCTGTATCTGTCCTGTGAGTGTTTGATGGGACATTGTAGAGGGAGCTTTACTCTGTATCTAACCCCGTGCTGTACCTGTCCTGGGAGTGTTTGATGGGGACAGTGTAGTTGGAACTTTACTCTGTATCTAACCCCGTGCTGTACCTGTCCTGGGAGTGTTTGATGGGGACAGTGTAGAGGAGGCTTTACTCTGTATCTAACCCCGTGCTGTACCTGTCCTGGGAGTGTTTGATGGGGACAGTGTAGAGGGAGCTTTACTCTGTATCTAACCCCGTGCTGTACCTGTCCTGGGAGTGTTTGATGGGGACAGTGTAGAGGGAGCTTTACTCTGTATCTAACCCCGTGCTGTACCTGTCCTGGGAGTGTTTGATGGGGACAGTGTAGAGGGAACTTTACTCTGTATCTAACCCCGTGCTGTACCTGTCCTGGGAATGTTTGATGGGGATAGTGTAGAGGGAGCTTTACTCTGTATCTAACCCTGTGCTGTACCTGTCCTGGGAGTGTTTGATGGGGACAGTGTAGAGGAGGCTTTACTCTGTATCTAACCCCGTGCTGTACCTGTCCTGGAAGTGTTTGATGGGGACAGTGTAGAGGGAGCTTTACTCTGTATCTAACCCCGTGCTGTACCTGTCCTGGGAGTGTTTGATGGGGACAGTGTAGAGGGA
>JANJGN010000011.1:3824153-3851882 GCA_026770705.1 Isurus oxyrinchus
AATTCCAAAGATTCACAATGCTTTGGCAGTACAGAACTTGAGTATTGCTCAGAAAAGACATTTTGCCAAAGTTTTTTGACCTGCACTCATCAGGACAATCGCAAGAAAATACCAACGTCATGGAAGCAACAGCTTTATACTGTATGAGAAGAGAGTGCTGATTGGTTGGCAAGTGGACTCTCATTGGTAGAGGCATTGCCATGGAGAATGCGCAGTTAATGGTGACTGACTGTTAACTGCCAAGCATTGTTTGAAATTTAAACCAGGCAGCTTGGCTCTGATTGGTCAAGGCATTGCCCTGAGGAATGAACCAGTGAATGGCTGTCACTTATTTTGTTTAGCTGAAACAGGTGCAAAGAACATGGCCCTGTGTACTAATATATGTAGCAACACAAGTGGTATTCATCACTAACAGGGTGCTGCTGTCAAGCCTAAAAGACATTCTGTCTATCTCACAGATGAGTAATGGCGGATATGAATTTCAGTGCCAGTGTGATGCTGGGTATGTCGGCCGTACACCCCAAAGACTGGCGGATTGTACCAGACAGCGTGTCCCAGCCACTGCTCACAACAGAGAACGTACAGATTGTACCCAACCAGTCCGTGCTTGCAAAACTCAAAACACAGTGTCCAAAATTAAATGTGATTCTGCGATTGGACAATCCAAAATTAAATGTGATTCTGCGATTGGACAATCCAAAATTAAATGTGATTCTGCGATTGGGCAACGTTTGCTAAATAATCCTCAATGTGCAAGAATTACGCTGACGACCAATTTAAGATTATCAGTCAGGCTCACAATGTGGTGCATTTATGTGCACTGGAAGCTACATATATTAATACTCAGGGTCCTGTTCTTTGCAGACAGAAAGAACATGTACACACACTGCGCCTGTTTCAGCTAAACAAAATAAGTGACAGCCATTCGCTGGTTCATTCTCAGGGCAATACCTCGACCAATCAAGGTCAAGCTGCCTGGTTTAAATTTCAAACAATGCTTGACAGTTAACTGTCAGTTCCTATTAACTGGTGCATTCTCCACGGCAACACCTCTACCAATCAGAGTCCACTTGCCAACCAATCAGCACTCTCTTCTCACATGGTAGAAAGCTGTTGCTTCCCCTGACATTGGTATTCTTGTGATTGTCCTGATGAGTGCAGGACAAAAAGCTTTGAAAATATGTCTTTTCTGAGCAATACTCACAAACACCTGAACAAAGGAATTTCTCCACATCTCAGTCCCAGATGGTCGACTCCTTATCCCAATAGCATGTTCCGGAATGTCCAGACGAGAGCAAACAGCTTTTCACCTTTGACCTGCCAGCCCCTTTAAGAATTTTCAATATTGCACTGAGATGACCTCTCAGTTTTCTCAACCCTAGAGATTATAGGCCCAATTTATTCATAGCACAGCCCTCTCATCCCAAAAGTCAATACATCACTCCCTCGGTACTGATCCTCCAACAGTGCAGCACTCCCTCAGTACTGACCCTCTGACAGAGCAGCACTCCCTCAGTACTGACCCTCTGACAGAGCAGCACTCCCTCAGTGCTGACCCTCTGACAGAGCAGCACTCCCTCAGTACTGACCCTCTGACAGAGCAGCACTCCCTCAGTACTGACCCTCTGACAGTGCAGCACTCCCTCAGTACTGACCCTCTGACAGTGCAGCACTCCCTCAGTACTGTCCCTCTGACAGTGCAGCACTCCCTCAGTACTGACCCTGTGACAGTGCAGCACTCCCTCAGTACTGACCCTCCAATAATGCAGCACTCCCTCAGTTCCTGCTTGTAAATGGATGGTGAACAAGAGAGCTCAAATTTAAAGTGATTTGCAAAAGAAGCAGTGGTGATGTGGGGAGAAATTTTTTCACACAGCGAGTGGTTAAGGTCTGGAATTGTGTGTGTGAGTGTGTGGTGGAGACAGGTTCAATCAGAACTTTCAAAAGGGAATTAGACGGTGATCTGAAGGGTTACAGGGAGCAGGAGGGAGAATGGCACTAGGTGAGCTGCTCATTCAGAGAGCTAGTACAGACACAACAGGCCCAATGGCCTTCTCCTGTGCTGTAAAAATTCTGTGAAACTGTGAAAATTGTGCATTCCTGACAACGTTCTCATAAGTCTCCTCTGCAGCCCCTCTAATGTGACCATACCTTTCCTGTAATGCGGTGACCAGAACCGTACACAGGCCCTAGCTGTGGCCTAACTAGTGTTTTATACAGCCAGCACAACCTCCCTGCTCTTATATTCTGCGCCTCTGCTAATATAGGAAATGATTCCATCTCCCTTCCTAACCACCTTATCTGCTGCCTTCAGGGACCTGTGGACATTCACTCCAAGGTCCCTCACTTCCTCTACACCTATCCGATTCTTCCCATTTATTGTGTGTTCCTTTGCCTTGTGTGACCTCCCTAAATGCATCACCTCACACTTCTCTGGGTTGAATTCCATTTGCCACTTATCTGCCCACCTGACCAGTCCACTCATACCTTCCTGCAGACTACAGCTTCCCTCCTCACTAGCAACCACCCGGCCAAATTTTGTGCCCTCTGCAAACTTCTTCATAATGCCCCCAGTAGTTAAGTCTAGATCATGGGTGTATGTCCCTAGCAACAGCGAAGCCAGTTCCGAGTCTTGCGGACCCCCAGTGGAAACCAACTCCTCCTCACAAAAATAAACACCCGTCGCACCAGCGGCAGGGCCAATATTTATGAGACATTCTGCAGAAATAAACTCACATAAAAATCCCAGCTGAATCCCACAGCTTCACTGAGGGGTGACCCAGGTCCAAAGCTGATCTCACCATTCAGGTTTGACACCTAATTCTCTGTTACGAGCAATTAGAGAAATGGAGAGAACTTGTGAACATTTAGCTGATTTACCGAAAACGATAGAGTGCTGACATCATTGATTGTTGCCTTAATAGTTTAGAATATCTCCTGGGCTTCATCCATCCCTTTGCAGACAGCTTAATTACATACCGAGTGCTTATACTAACTGGATGAATCACAACTAAAAGCAGGTCTCCAAATAGCCAAGAGGAGTCTGTGACAGAGAGGGATGTTGTTTTTTAAATTCATTCGAGTGAGGTGAGTAAAAGGTTGTAACAAAAACAGAAAATGCTGGAAATACTCAGCAAGTCAGACAGTTTCTTTAAGCGAGGGTTAATGTTTCAGGTTCACATTCCTGAATTGCGATGACTGGTCACGGACCTGAAATGTTCACTCCGTAATGAGGTCAGGAGCTGAGTGGCCCTGGTGGAACCCAAACTGAGCGTCAGTGAGCAGGTTATTGCGAAGCAAGTGCTGCTTGATAGCACTGTTGATGACTCCTTCCATTACTTTACTGGTGATGGAGAGTAGACTGATGGGGCGGTAATTGGCCGGGTTGGATTTGTCCTGCTTTTTGTGTACAGAACATACCTGGGCAATTTTCCACATAGCCGGGTGGATGCCAGTGTTGTAGCTGTACTGGAACAGCTTGGCTAGGAGTGTGGCAAGTTCTGGAGCACAAGTCTTCAGTACTATTGCCAGAATATTATCAGGGCCCATAGCCTTTGCAGTATCCAGTGCCTCCAGCTGTTTCTTGATATCACATGGGGTGAATCGAATTGGGTGAAGACTGGCATCTGTGATACTAGGGACCTCCGGAGGAGGCTGAGATGGATCATCCAATCAGCACTTCTGTCTGAAGATTGTTACAGAGATATAGCGAAGATAGTTCCATTTCACGGGATCACAGAATCACAGAATCACACAGTGCAGAAGAGGCTCTTCAGCCCATCGAGTCTGCACCAACATGTGAGAAACACCTGACCTACCTACCTAATCCCATTTACCAGCACTTGGCCCATAGCCTTGAATGTTATGATGTGCTAAGTGCTCATCCAGGTACTTTTTAAAGGATGTGAGGCAACCCACCTCCACCACCCTCCCAGGCAGCACATTCCAGACAGTCACCACACTCTGGGTAAAAAAGTTTTTCCTCACATCCCCCTAAACCTCCTGCCCCTCACCTTGAACTTATGTCCCCTTGTGACTGACCCTTCAACTAAGGGGAACAGCTGCTCCCTATCCACCCTGTCCATGCCCCTCATAATCTTGTACACCTCGATCAGGTCGCCCCTCAGTCTTCTCTGCTCCAACGAAAACAACCCAAGTCTATCCAACCTCTCTTCATAACTTAAATGTTTCATCCCAGGCAACATCCTGGTGAATCTCCTCTGCACCCCCTCCAGTGCAATCACATCCTTCCTATAATGTGGCGACCAGAACTGCACACAGTACTCTAGCTGTGGCCTCACCAAGGTTCTATACAACTCCAACATGATCTCCCTACTTTTGTAACCTATGCCTCGATTGATAAAGGCAAGTGTCCCATATGCCTTTTTCACCACCCCACTAACATGCCCCTCTGCCTTCAGAGATCTATGGACACACACGCCAAGGTCCCTTTGTTCCTCAGAACTTTCTAGTGTCATGCCGTTCATTGAATACTTCCTTGTCAAATTACTCCTTCCAAAGTGTATCAACTCACACTTTTCAGGGTTAAATTCCATCTGCCACTTATCTGCCCATTTGACCATCCCAATTATATCTTCCTGTAGCCCAAGACACTGAAACTCACTGTTAACCACCCAGCCAATCTTTGTGTCATCTGCAACTTTACTAATCCTACGCCCCACATAGTCATTTATGTTGTTTATATAAATGACAAATAATAGGGGACCCAGCACAGATCCCTGTGGTACGCCACTGGACACTGGCTTCCAGTCACTAAAGCATCCTTCTGTCATCACCCTCTGTCTCCTACAACTAAGCCAATTTTGAATCCACCTTATCAAATTACCCTGTATCCCATGTGACTTTACCTTCTTTATAAGTCTCCCATGTGGGACCTTGTCAAAGGCTTTGCTGAAATCCATATAAACTACATCAACTGCACTACCCTCATCAACACACCTGGTCACCTCCTCAAAAAATTCATTCAAATTTGTTAGGCATGACCTCCCTCTGACAAAGCCATGCTGACTATCCCTGATCAAACCTTGCCTCTCCAAGTGAAGATAGATTCTCTCCTTCAGAATTTTCTCCAATAGTTTCCCAACCACTGACGTGAGACTCACTGGCCTGTAGTTCCCTGGCTTATCTCTACAACCCTTCTTAAATAGCGGAACCACATTAGCTGTTCTCCAGTCCTCTGGCACCTCCCTCGTGGCCAGAGAGGAATTAAAAATTTGGGTCAGAGCCGCTGCGATCTCCTCCCTTGTCTCCCTCAGCAGTCTGGGACACAAATCATCCGGACCTGGAGATTTGTCCACTTTTAAGCCTACCAACACCTCCAATACCCTGTCACTCCCTATATCAATTTGCTTAAGAACCTCTCAGTCTCTCTCCCCGAGTTCGATACCTTCATCCTCATTCTCTTGGGTGAAGACGGACGTGAAGTATTCATTCAACACTCTACCAATGTCCTCTGGCTCCACCCATAGATTGCCCCCTTGGTCCCTTATGGGCCCTACTCTTTCCCTGGTTATCCTCTTCCCATTGATATACTTATAGAATATCTTGGGATTTTCCCTACTTTTACCAGCCAGAGCTTTCTCATATCCCCTCTTTGCTCTCCTAATTGCTTTCTTAAGCTCCACCCTGCACTTTCTGTTCTCTACTAATGCCTCTGCTGATTTGCTTCTCTTGTACCTGCTAAAAGCCTCTCTTTTCCTTCTCATCGTAACTTGAATGTCTCTGGTCATCCATAGTTCTCTGGGCTTGTTACTCCTTCCTATCACCCTAGAGGGAACATGTTGAGCCTGTACCCTCCCCATTTCCTTTTTGTAGATTTCCTGTAGCTGTTCCCAGTCTACCTTGGCCAGATCCTGCCTTATTTTACTAAAATCCACTCTCCCCCCAATCCAAAACATTTTCTTGCAACTTGTCTATTTCTTTGTCCGTAACAAACTTTGTTAATTGTCGGGGAGATCAGTACTAGAGGCTCACCAATATAAGATAGTCCCTCATAAACCAAATTCAGAAGTAACTTCTTTGGGTAAAGAGGTTTGGGTAAAGAGTGGTGAGAACGTGGAACTCGGTCCCACAGGGAGTGGTTGAGGTGAATAATGTTTAAGCGGGAAGCTGGATAAACACACGACGGAGGAAGGAATAGGAAGGTCTGCTGATAGGGTGAGATGAAGAGAGGGTGGGAGGAGGCTCCAGTGGAAGATAAATACTAGTATGGACCAGTTGGGCCAAATGGCCTGTTTCTGTGTTTTTTCTGGATTGTATATTTGATGTGATGGCTAGACAGAATTACATCAAACACCTTCCAAAATTCACCCATTCACCTGATGTGAGGTCATTGAGCTGAAACGTTAACTCTGTTTCTCTCTCCACAGACGCTGAGTCTTTCTGGAATTTTCCGTTTTTATTTTGTGCCAACATGTCCTCTGTGCTACTGAAAGCAGATTCGCTTTTCAAGCCTTTTTTCACATGAGGTATTTCCCAATCCACAGGCAGCACCTTTGACCTCAGTCCAATGGGTGGAATTGCAACAGCCAAGTCAAGGCTGCTGGTCCAGCGGTGTGACCATTACACTGCCAGACTGGGATAGGCAGGAGCGACGGAGGGTGAGGGGGAGAGAGAGAGAAAGTCAGAGTCCCACCAGCAGACTACAGCAACAACCTGTGCCCATACAGCACCTTCAGCATAATAAACTGTCCCAAGGTGTTTCACAGGAGCAATTTATCATCAAACCAAATTCAGAACAACAATATTCTGAGATCTCCACACACCTCCTCCAATTCCGGCCTCTCTCTCATCCCCAGTATTAATCACTCCACCATTGGGGGCCGTGCCTTCAGCTACAGAGGCCTTAATCTCTGGAATTCCCTCCCTAAACCTCTCCACCTCTCCCTCCTCCTTGATGAAGATTTGGGCCTTCTAGCGTCCCCTTAATATGAATATTTATGAATGTTTATCTTTCAAAATCATATAATTTATTAATAATATTAAGGCTTTATTAGTAGTACTTAGGTTTACCAGCAGTGGTAAAGCTTATTGCAAGTTGTAGGGTTCATTAATTATAAATTAAGAAAAAAGCAATAAATTAATTAACACAAAATAAAGATGACAGGGTGGGTGTTGTGACTGCAGAATGTGGGAGCTCCTGACCACTGGTGCGACCCAGGACAAACACGTCTGCAGTAAATGTTTGCGGCTTGAAGAGCTTCAGCTCAGAGCCTTTGAACCGGAGGCCAAGCTGCAGACACTGCGATGCATCAGGGAGGGGGAAAGTTACCTGGACATTTTGTTCCAGGGAGCGCTCACACCCCTTACAGGCTAGGCAGAACCTTACAGTTGGTCAATGGTCAGGGACAGGAGGGTGTGACTGTGAATCAGGCAGGTATTGAGGCCCAATAGGTAGTGATGAAGGAACCTCAGCCCCTGACTTTATCCAACAGGTACGAGGGGCTTGCTACCTACGTGAATGAGGGGAAGGACTGCAAGGTGGATGAGGGGACTGACCATGGCACCACGGTGAAGGGCTCCCTTCAATTGGGGGGGGAGTGAGGAGGAACGTGGTGATGACAGGAGACAGTATCGTCAGGGCGATAGATACTGTTCTCTGCAGCTGTGACCAGAAGCTCTGAAGATTGTGTTGCCTGCCCAGAACACATCTCCTCCCGGCTGGAGAGGAACTCGGAGTGGGAGGGGAAGGATCCAGTTGCTGTGGTCCAAGCGGGAACAAATGATATAGGTAGAACCAGGAATGATGTTCTTCTCAGAGAATTTGAGGAGTTAGGAAGTAAATTTAAATGTAGAATATCAAAGGTAATCATCTCAGGATTGTAACCTGAGCTA
Source organism: Isurus oxyrinchus (assembly GCA_026770705.1). Classification (NCBI taxonomy): domain Eukaryota; kingdom Metazoa; phylum Chordata; class Chondrichthyes; order Lamniformes; family Lamnidae; genus Isurus; species Isurus oxyrinchus. The sequence continues at coordinate 3,832,008 of JANJGN010000011.1, forward strand.
CACACCAGTTAGCATAGGGTCAAGCAGATTAGGGAATTAAACACGTGGCTCAGAGTGATGTGGGAAGAAGGGGGTTAGATTCACGGTACATTTCATCAGTACTGAGGGAAGAGTGAGCTAATCCATTGGGATGGGCTCCGCCTGAACTAGCCTGGGACCGGTGTCCTAGCCAATCATCTCACTGGGGCTATGGAGAGGGCTTTAAGCTAACGGGGAGGGTGAGAGGGGGGTTTAGGGGGTTCGGATGAATGGAGCTTTAGAAATCCAAACAGAAAGGTCGAGGTATCGGAACAGGATAAATGTCCAACGAACAAAGAAAAGTACAGCACAGGAACAGGCCCTTCGGCCCTCCGAGCCTGCGCCGATCATATTGCCCGTCAACTAAAACATTTTGCACTTCCGGGGTCTGTATCCCTCTATTCCCATCCTATTCATGTATTTGTCAAGCTGCCTCTTAAACACCACTATCATACCTGCTTCCACCACCTCCTCTGGCAGCGAATTCCAGACACTCACTACCCTCTGCGTAAAAAACTTGCCCCGCACATCTCCTCTATAGTTTTCTCCTCTCACCTTAAATCTATGTCCCCTAGTAATTGACTCTTCCACCCTGAGAAAAAGCTTCTGACTATCTACTCTGTCCATGCTTCTCATAATTTTGTAAACTTCTATCAAGTCGCTCCCTCAATCTCCGTCGCTCTAGTGAGAACAATCTGAGTTTCTCCAACCTCACCTCATGGTTAATAACCTCCAGACCAGGCAGCATCCTGGGAAACCTCCTCTGCACCCTCTCCAATGCCTCCATATCCTTCTGGTAATGTGGCGACCAGAATTGCACGCAATATTCCAAATATGGTCTAACCAAGGTTCTACACAGCTGCAGCATGACTTCCCAGCTTTTATACTCAATACCCCTGCCGATGAAGGCAAACATGCCATATGCCTTCCTGGTTACCTTATCCACCTGCATTGCCACTTTCAGTGACCTGTGGACCTGTACACCCAGATCCCTCTGCCTGTCAATGCACTTAAGGGTTCTGCCATTTACTGTATAATTCCTGCCTGTATTAGACCTTCCAAAATGCATTACCTCGCATTTGACCGGATTAAACTCCATCTGCCATTTCTCCGCCCAAGTCTCCAACCGATCTATATCCCGTTGTATCCTTTGACAATCCTCTTCACTATCTGCAACTCCTCCAATCTTAGTGTTGTCTGCAAACTTACTAATTAGCCCAGTTACATTTTCCTCCAAATCATTTATGTATACTACAAACAGCAAAGGTCCCAGCACTGATCCCTGCGGAACTCCACTAGTCACAACTCTCCATTCAGAAAAGCACCCTTCCACTGCTACCCTCTGTCTTCTATGACCAAGCCAATTCTGTATCCATCTTGCCAGCTCACCTCTGATCCTGTGCGACTTTACCTTCTGTACCAGTCTGCCATGAGGGACCTTGTCAAAGGCCTTACTGAAATCCATGTATATAACATCCACTGCCCTTCCATCGTCGATCATCTTTGTCACTTCCTCGAAAAAATCGATCAAGTTACTGAGACACGACCTCCCCTTCACAAAACCATGCTGCCTCTCACTAATACGCCCATTTGCTTCCAAATGGTAGTAAATCCTGTCACAAAGAATCTTCTCCAATAATTTCCCTGCCACTGACGTAAGGCTCACCGGCCTGTAATTTCCTGGATTATCCCTGCTACCCTTCTTAAACAGTGGAACAACATTGGCCACTCTCCAGTCCTCTGGGACCTCACCCGTAGCCAGTGAGGATACAAAGACTTCTGTCAAGGCCCCAGCAATCTCCTCCCTTGCCTCCCTCAGTACTCTGGGGTAGATCCCATCTGGCCCTGGGGACTTATCCACCTTAATATTCTTCAAGACGCCTAACACCTCTTTTTTGATCTCAACATGATCCAGGCTATCTACACACTCTTCCCTAGACAAACCGACCGCTAAGTCCTTCTCTTTGGTGAATAGTGATGAGAAGTATTCATTTAGTATCTCTCCCATTTCTTCTGGCTCCACACACAGATTCCCACCTCTGTCCCTGAGTGGGCCTACCCTTTCCCTGGCTACCCTCTTGCTGTTTACATATGTATAAAAGGCCTTGGGATTTTCCTTAATCCTGGTTGCCAATGACTTTTAATCTCACAATACCCTTCGTTTTCCAAGGTTCCTGATACTAGCCATGCTTATCCTTCATCCTAGCAGGAACATGCCGATCCTGAATTCTTATCAACTGAAGTTTGAAAGCCCCCCAAATGTCAGTTGTTGATTTGCCCTCAAACATCCGCCTCCAGTCTAGATTCCTCAGTTCCTGCTTAATATTGTGATAATTATCCTTCCCCCAATTAAGCAATGATGTGGGTAAAGAGAAGCAGAGTGGGACAGGGAGGGACTGAAATGGTGATCTGGACCCACCACCAGTGCCTGAATCTGTATTAATTGAACTTATAAACTCGGCAACTCATGCGGATGAATTCAGTTTCAGTGACACCATTTGCACCCAAAGAGATGACGTTTCCATGGGATCCCTCTCTCTCCAATATCTTTGTTGGTTCCCACAACAAATGTGCTTTCAATGGAATGAGACCTAACCTCCTCCCCCCTCGCACATTTCCAATCTGTGGTTGAAACCTTTGCTATATTTGAATCCACAGCAGCGTGTAAGAATTTCCTTACACACCTTAATGGACTCCATTCTGCGCTCAGATGCACCTTTGGAAATGGAGCAGTCAAATAAAGTCCCCTCCCCTAGTGGAGAAACCTGCCAGGGGATTCTCTACCACCGTCTACCACAAGCCGACCTTCACTGGTCAATATAGGCGTTGGGATTCTTACCGTTCCACACACTATAAGATTGGTCTCATCAGTAACCTTGTAAATAGTGCCCGAGCCATTTGCTCACCATGCAAGCTTGCTGCTGAAATAGGGGCATCAAAGGCATCCTGTAGGTAACAGCTACCCAGAGCACATCACTTCACGCTGTATATAACGTAAACTCATAAACGGGCCTAAGGCCGTCACCTTTGACCCTGAAAGGTGACCAGTGTACCTCAGATTACCCTTGCAGGGTAAGATATCTCAAACACTTGACCAACAGGTGAAGCCAGCTGTTTCACGCTGCTACTATGCAGCAGTAACACGAGTGTATTTGCCACTAACGGGATGCGATTCTGTGATTGGACAACATTTGCTGAATAATCCTCAATGTGCTAAAAGTTATGCTGACAACCAATTTAAAGTTATCAGTCAGGCTCACAGTGAGGCTCACTTACCCATGCTACAGGCTGTATATATTCACACACAGGGCCCTGCCCTTTGCAGACAGAAGGAGCATGTCCACACATTATGCCTTTTTCAACTAAACAAAAGCTTGGGAGAACAGCCATTCCCTGATTCATTCCCCATGGCAATACCTTGACCAATCAGGTTTAACCTTCCTGGTATGAATTTAAACAAAAGCTTGGCAGTTAACTGCTCCCTGGTGTATTCTCCATTGACAATGCTTCTACAAATCAGAATCCACTTGCCAACCACTCAGCTCTCTCTTCTCATGCAGTATAAATTGTTGTTCCCTTTACAATTGGTATTCTTGCATCTGTCCTGATGAGTGCAAGATGGAAAGCTTTGATAAAATGTCTCTTTTTCCAGCAATACTCAAGTTCTGTACTATCAAACAACTTAAAGGGAGAGAAAGTTTAACTAAAATGTTACATTGTGAATAAGGTCATTGCAGGGAATAGAAGTAAAAAGAATAAATTAAAGATTCTTTATCTGAATGCATGAAGCATCTGCAATAAGATGGATGAATTAGCGGCGCAAATAGAGGCAAATGATTTCGATCTAATCGCTGTTACAGAAACATGGTTACAAGGTGATCAAGGTTGGGAAATAAATATTCCAGGGTACACAATATTCCAGAAACACAGACAGAATAGCAAAGGAGGAGGGGTAGCCCTGGTAGTAAAGGATGATATAAAGACATCAGTGATGAAGGACCTGGCCTCTGAAGATCATGAAGTAGAATCAGTATGGGTGGAGATTCAGAATCGCAGAGTCAGAAAACACTGATGGGAGAAGACTCCTTCACTGTAGTTATACTGTTGGGCAGAGCATTAAACCAGAAATTATTACAGCCTGTGACAAAGGAAATTTAATAATTGCGGGGAACACTAATCTTCATATAGACAGTCAAATTGACAAGAATGGTCTAGAAGATGAGTTTGTAGAATGTTTTCATGACAGTTTCTTGGAGCAGTGCGCAGCGGAACTGACTAGGGATAAAACTATCTTGGATCTAGTGTAATGGAGCAGGGTTAATTAGTAATGTCATTGTGAAAGATCCACTGGCAAATAATCATCATAAAACCATTCAATCCCATGTTAAGTTTGAAAGTGGCATTACACCAATCACAATCAAGAATCTATAACTTGAACAAAGCCAATGACATAGGTGAGGGGAGAGCGGGCTAAGGTTAATTAAGCAAATAGTCTAAAAGGTATGAGGGTAAATCTACAGTGGGGAGCATTTAAAGAAACGATTCAAAATGTTCATCAAAAATACGTTCCGCTGAAGGACAAAAACGCAGCCCGAAGGACCCATCCGTGTCTCACTCAGGAAGTTAAGTATAGTTTTAGATTAAAAGAGGTTTAAAATGTTGCAAAAAAAAGGCAGCAAATCTGAGAATTGGGAGTGCTTTAGAAAGCAGCAGAGGGCCACCAAAAAGTTGATAAAAAAGGCAAAAAGAGAATAAACTAACCAGAGATGTAAAAACAGATTATTACAATTTTTATAAGTATATAAAAAGGAAGAGAGAAGCTGAAGTAAAACTTTGATCCCGTAAAGCAGAGACAGGAGAAATTCTCATGGGGAATGAGGAAACGGGAGAGGCTTTGTACAAATATTTGGTGTCTGTTTCACAGTAGAAGACACAAGTTCCCTGTCAGAAATAGACAGCAATCTAGCTGCTAAAAGGGATGAGGAAATTAAGGAAATTAATATTGGCAGAGAAAAAGTTTTGGGGAAACTGGAGGGACTAAAATCTGACAAATCCCTGGGATCTGATGGCCTACACAATAGGTTCTAAAAGAGATAGCTGCAGAGATAGAGGATGTGCTTGTTATGATTTCCCAAATTTCCTTAGATTCAGGAACAGTCCCACTAGATCGGAAGTTGGCAAATATTACAATACTTTTCAAGAAAGGAAGGACAGAGAAAGCAGTGAACTGCAGGCCAGTTAGTCTAACATCTGTTGCTGGGAAAAAGCTGGAATCTGTTAATAGGGAAGCCTTAACAATACACTTAGAAAAGCATAGTATGATTAGAACAAGTCAACATGGTTTTACTAAAGGGCAATCCTGTTTGACAAATTTATTAGAGTTTTTTGATGATGTAACTAGGAGGGTAGACAAAGGGGAAGCAGTAGATGTAGTTTTTTTATTTATTCATGGGATAGAGGTGTCGCTGGCTAGACCAGCATTTATTGCCCATCCCTAATTGCCCTTGTAAAGGAAATATCTTTTTTTTCGAATATTACTGTGGGATACTGAAGTAGGTTTATGGGGACTGTGTGTATGTATGTCTGTGTGTGTGTGTATGTGTGTGTGTAGTTTAACTAAAGTGCAAACAGTCAGACTGCAAGGTTTGAATCATCAAAAGGGGTTAGGTGTAAAACAGGCGTTTGAAATGGAGATGGGTAAGCTAGGATGAAGTCTCAGCAGATGCAGTGTGGATGGAATTTGCAGTTTAGATAAGTTGAGAGGTTGTTTGATTTTCAAAGGGACAATGATAAGATGTTTACAACTGGCAAGATAAATAAGGCAAAGTTATCAAGTTTACTTTTCCCCAAAGTGCTGGTCATAATGACTACATGAAAGATTTGGGACAACCCTCTAAGCACCCTGGGGAAGTTTGCTGTTCCAGTAACCAAAGTTTTTTTTAAAGGCTTTGGAGTTCCATTGGCAAGTGAGAGGGAGCGAAAAGCAGTGAAATACCTCCCTTATATGGGTGCTTGAGGTAATATTGTTGGATGTTTTGTCAATGAAGAATGTATTTGGACTGTTGTCTGAAAGGGGTGTGTAGTTGGGAGTCTAGTTAAGTAGAAATTTTGTGAGATAAAAGCAAAATAATACAGATGCCACACCTTTTATTTGGACCTTCCTGCTGCTTGCCATTTCAACACACCACCCTGCTCTCTTGCCCACATGTCCGTCCTTGGCCTGCTGCATTGTTCCAGTGAAGCTCAATGGCTAGGCACTTTACAGCCTTCCAGACTGAATATTGAGTTCAGATCATGAACTCTCTCCTCCATTCCCACCCCCTTTTTATCCATTTTTCAATGTTCATTTTTAGTCTTTTTATTTTTATCCACTTATTTTTATTTATTTTCACTTTTATTAATTATTTTATCCCCACCTTTTATCCTATTTTTGATTTTTTTTCCTACTACTGTCCCCTCCCCCAACCCCACAAGGACCATCTGTCACTTGTTCATGTTGTTCTTTTCAGAGTACTGACCCTTGTCCTGCTATTATCACATCCTGCTTTCTTATCTTAATGCCACTATCAACACCTCATTTAGCCCTTACCACCACCATTAACACCTCCGTTGTCCTTTTGTTCATGATATCTTTGTCAATCTCTCCTTTGCCCCCACCTATTGCTGGCCTTCTATCCAGCTTCATCTGCTCCACCCCCCTTAAACAGGATACATTTTATCACATTTTTAATTCTCTTTAGCTCTGAAGAAGAGTCATACAGACTCAAAACGTTAACTCTGTTTCTCTCTCCACAGACGCTTTTAGACCTGCTGAGTTGTTCCAGAATTTTCTGTTTTTGTTTCAGAAATCTTGTACCACCCTCCCTCAGCTGATGAATCAGTCCCCTCCATGTTGAACACCACTTGGAGGAAGCACTGAGGGGGACAAGGGCACAAAATGTACTCTGGGTGGGGGACTTCAATGTCCATTCCCGAGAGTGACTCGGTAGCACCACTACTGACCGAGCTGGCTGAGTCCTAAAGGACATAGCTGCTAGACTGGGTCTGTGACAGGTGGTGAGGGAACCAACAAGAGGGAAAAACATACTTGACCTCATCCTCACCAACCTGCCTGTCACAGATGCATCTGTCCATGACAGTATCAGTAGGTATGAACACCACACAGTCATTGTGGAGACCAAGTGCTGCCTTCACATTGAGGATACCCTCCATCATGTTGTGTGGCACTACCACTGTGCTAAATGGGATAGATTTCAAACAGATCTAGCAACTCAAGACTGGGCATCCATGAGGTGCTGTGGGCCATCAGCAGCAGCAGAATTGTACTCGAACACAATCTGTAACCTCGTGGCCCAGCATATCCCCCACTCTACCATTACCATCAAGCCAGGGGATCAACCCTGGTTCAATGAAGAGGGCAGGAGGGCATGTCAGGAGCAGCACCAGGCATACCTAAAAATGAGGTGTCAACCTGGTGAAGCTATAAAACAGGACTAATTGCATGTCAAACAGCATAAGCAGCAAGTGATAGGCAGGGCTAAGTGATCCCAAAACCAACAGATTGGATCTAAGCTCTGCAGTCCTGCCACATCCAGTCGTGAATGGTGGTGGACAATTAAACAACTCACATGAGGAGGAGGCTCCACAAATATCCCCATCCTCAATGATGGAGGAGCCCAGCACATCAGTGCAAAAGATAAGGAGGAAGCATTTGCAACAATTTTCAGCCAGAAGTGCTGAGTAGATGATCCATCTCAGCCTCCTCCAGAGGTCCCCAGCATCACAGATGCCAGTCTTCAGCCAATTCAATTCACTCCGCATGAAATCCAGAAATGACTCAAGACACTGGATACTGCAAAGGCTATGGGCCCTGACAATATTCCAGCAATAGCACTGAAGACTTGTGCTCCAGAACTTGTTACGCCCCTAGCCAAGCTGTTCCAGTGCAGCTACAACACTGGCATCTACCCGGCTATGTGTAAAATTGTCCAGGTATGTTCTGTACACACAAAGCAGGACAAATGTAATCTGGCTAATTACCTCCCCATCAGTCTACTCTCCATCATCAGTAAAGTAATGGAAGGGGTGATCAACAGTGCTATCGAGCAGCACTTACGTAGCAATAACCTGCTCACTGATGCCCAATTTGGATTCCGCCAGGGTACCTCAGCTCCTGACCTCATTACAGCCTTGGTTCAAACATGGACAAAAGAGCTGAACTCCCAAGGTGAGGTCAGAGTGACTGCCCTTGACATCAAGGCAGCATTTGACCGAGTGTGGCATCAAGGAGCCCTAGCAAAACTGGAGCCAATGGGAATCAGGGGGAAAACTCTCCTCTGGTTGGAGTCATACCTAGCACAAAGGAAGATGGTTGTGGATGTTGGAGGTCAGTCATCTCAGTCTCAGAACATCATGGCAGGAGTTCCTCAGGGTAGTGTCCTAGGCCGAACCATCTTCAGCTGCTTCATCAATGACCTTCCTTCCATCATAAGGTCAGAAGTGGGGATGTTTGCTGATGATTGCACAATGTTCAGCAGCATTCGCAACTCTTCAGGTACTGAAGCAGTCCATGTCCAAATGCAGCAAGACCTGGACAATATCCAGACTTGGGCTGACAAGTGGCAAGTAACATTCATGCCACACAAGTGCCAGGCAATGAGCATCTCCAACAAGAGAGAATCTAAACATCTCCTGTTGATGTTCAATGGCATTACCATCACTGAATCCCCCACTATCAACATCCTGGGGGTTATCATTGACCAGAAACTGAACTGGGCCAGTCATATAAATAGTGTGGCTACAAGAACAGGTCAGAGGCTGGGAATCTTGCGGCAAGTAACTCACCTCCTGACTCCCCAAAGCCTGTCCACCATCTACAAGGCACAAGTCAGGAGTGTGATGGAATACTCCTCACTTGCCTGGATGAGTGTAGCTCCCACAACACTCAAGAAGCTTGACACCATCCAGGACAAAGCAGCCCCACTTGATTGGCACCACATCCACAAACATTCACTCCCTCCACCACCGACGCACAGTAGCAGCAGTGTGTACCATCTACAAGATGCACTGCAGGAATTCACCAAGGCTCCTTCAACAACACCTTCCAAACGCACGATTCAACTGAAAACAACTCTATTGTTCTTCAACAGTGCTGCACTCTTTCAGTACTGACCCTCCGACAGTGCAGCACTCCCTCAGTACTGACCCTCCCACAGTGCAGCACTCCCTCAGTACTGATCCTCTGACAGTGGGGCACTCCCTCAGTACTGCACTGGAGTGTCAGTCTTGCCTTCTGTGCTCAAATCCTGAAAGGGGACCCCAACCCACAACTTTTGGACTCTGAGATGTCAGTGCCACCAGCTGAGCCACACTGGCACCAAATTCGGACATTAATCTCTCTCCGCTGTTCATGCCTGTAGTCCTGTAGATTTTTCCGTTTTAAGTATTTACAGGAATCTCTTTGGAAAGTTTCTATTGAAACTATTTTGTTCTATCAGGCTGTCAGGCTGTACATTCCAGACTGTACCATCTTAACTTTTATATTCTAAACATGAATTGTCACGGTCTCATAAATCTCCAACAGTTTCTGTGCAAAACATTCTGGCCAACCTTGAGGATTTATTCATCTTTGTCCCTTTCATCTCGTCTTGAATCCCCCCTGTTATATTTCACCTACATTTCACTCGGCCTTGCTTATTTGCACGTGTGTCGTGTTCATTCTGTCACTGGTGAATTCTGAGAGAAGGATAATCAATCCAGTTGTTCAGTATCGGTTATTCAATCCTCCAGCCAGATCGCTGATATCTGTTCTGTCTCTGAGTTTTGACATGGACCTTGCCATCGCCTCCTGACTGCTGCTTTGCCTCAGTCTCTGGGGAGGCGACTTTAGCCTGGGTCGTGGGAAGAGTGTGTGAGAGGACAGTACAGAGGTGCACCAGGACCCCAAACCGCAGGGCGTGTGCCACTCATCTCCCAGTCCCCACAGACCCTGTGGCCGGGTGAGGCTGGGGAACAGGCTGTCCCACGGCTCTGTTTTCACTGGCAGGGTGAGAAACTCGCTGCTCAACCATGGCTGGGTGCAGCAGGGAGCTCAAGGTCAGTCTGTTCCTTCCCCGCAATCTTTGAGCATGATCATTCCTGAGGCAACCAGGAGATCTCCCCTTGGCCCTGGGTAGGGAGGGGGTTGGGGAGAGAGGCATCTGTGGATTTCCCCACACCATCACCCTCCCCTCCTCCCCTTCCATCAGCTACTCGTTGGAACTCCCTCCCCCCTACCCCAACCCCCCTCACTCCATTATGACAGAGACCATTCTCATACAGCTCCTCACTCCAGTCCCCACTCCATCCATTCTCACCTCCCCCTGTTCTGTCAGGAGGGAGTGAGCAGTAACTATCCCAGCGAGGGCTCTGCGTCCCTCCGTCAGCCCAGAAATCAAACTGGCCCCTCACCTCACTCTCTGACCCTACCCCAGTAAACACACCCTGATCACCCCGCAGGATTTGTAGAGTTTATTTATTCCCCTTTATTTTACTTTGAATTCGTGCCTCATTTGCTTATCCCCAGCATCTTGTCACCCAACCTGTGTAGCACCGTTCCTTTCAACGCATTCCACTATGTTCACATAATGACAGAATGGTTACAGCACAGAAGGAGGTCATCCTGCCTGTTGTTAGGAACAATGTGTAGCTTTAAGCTTAATTTATATGTTGTATTTGAGTGTTAAGAAAGGTGAAACTTGGTTTTAGTTTCATCTGGAGATTTTTTGCCAGCCTTTGTTTACATACATTTTTAATGAGCTTTTAAACTCTCAAAGTGAAGCGATGGATTACCAAGGGGTTAGGAGTTTAGTGAAGTCATTAAAAAAAAACATGAAGTAGGTGGGGGAAAAAACTGTGCTGTTGCCTAGCAACAGGGCCAAGAGACACACAGCGAGACAGGGGGAACACAGCAGGACAATCAGTTAGTGTGTGTGTACCAGAGAGGGCAGGCGAAAGATCTCATCTCGCAAATAAGAAATCCTGCAAGCCTGCTGAGGACCTGAGTTTTGGGAATTCACGTCTGCTCTGAAGTTGAGGTAGTTAGTGAGCTCAGATTGTGGTTTCTGGGTGTCTCACCGAGAGGTAGCAGCTGAAGAAAAGCATCGAGTGAATGCTCAGCAGTCCGCTGGAAGGAAACTGTTTGAAACTGAGCTAACCCAATCAGGAAAGCTCAGTGTTGGGGCAGTGGAAATCGTTCATTTTGGCAGGAAGAATAAAAAAGAAGCTTATTATCTAAATGGGGGGAGGTTACAGAGCTCTGAGATTCAGAGGGATCTGGGTGTCCTAGTGCATGAATCACACAAGGTTAGTATGCAGGTACAGCAGGTAATTAGGAAAGCTAATAGAATGTTATTGTTTATTGTGAGAGGAACTAGATACAAAAGTAGGGAGGTTATGCTTCAGTTGTACAGGGCACTGGTGAGACCACATCTGGAGTACTGTGTACAGTGCTGGTCTCCTTATTTAAGGAATGATGTAAATGCATTAGAAACAGTTCAGAGAAGGTTTACCAGACTAATACCAGTAATGGGCGGGTTGTCTTATGAGGAAAGGTTGGACAGGTTAGGCTTGTGTCCACTGGAGTTTAGAAGAGTAAGAGGTAATTTGATTGAAACATATAAGATCCTGAGGGGACTTGACAGGGTGGATGTGGAGAAGATGTTTCCTCTTGTGGGAGAATCTAGAACTAGGGGTCACTGTTTAAAAATGAGAGATCACTTATTTAAGACAGAGATGAGGAGAAATTTTTCCTCTCAGACGGTCGTAAGTCTTCGGAAATCTCTTCCTCAAAAGGCGGTGGAAGCAGAGTCTTTGAACATTTTCAAGGCAGAGCTAGATGGATTCTTGATTAACAAGGGGGTGAAAGGTTATCAGGGGTAGGCGGGAATGTGAGGTTGAGGTTACACTCAGATCAGCCATGATCTTATTGAATGGGGGAGCAGGTTCGAGGGGCCGAGTGGCCACTCCCGATCCTAATTCATATGCTCGCATGGTAAATCTTCACTGGGGTTTTGTGTCTGTAAGGGTTGCTGGCATAAAAGGAATAGTGTGAGTTTGAATCATTCTCTGGTGTCTGTATTGAAATCTTTCCAAACTTTTTGTCCAGTGCAATATAGTTCAGTTTCCCTTGTCTAATAAATGTTTTATTCTTTGTGTTAACGGTGTACTGGCCGACTCTTGTGAATGTGTTCAGTAACTTACCTCCACTGTTTCCAAAAAAAAACCAAAGTTAGGATGTACAAAGCCAGGTTTCACTCTGAGATCTGACTTATCCAGTGTTAACAGCAGCTGGGATCCCTGCTAGCTCTCTGTAGGAGCAGTTCACCTAGTCCCGCTCCCCCACCCTTTCTCCACCACACTCTCAGGCAGAACATTCCAGATCCTGGCCACTCGCTGTGTGAAAAGTTTCTCCTCCTGTCACCACTTCTTCTTTCACCAGTCGCCTTAAATCTGCGCCCTCTGGTTCTCGAACCTTCCACCAAGGGGAGCAGTTTCTCCCTCCCTACTCTGCCCAGATGCATCACGATTTTGAACGTCTTTATCAAATATCCTAAAAATAAACCTACTCTTCCCCCAAGGAGAACGGTCCAAATTTCTCCAATCCATCTTCATAACTGAAGTTCCTGCACAATTCCTTCTGATAACTCCATTAAACAATTGATACTCAGTGGCAGCCTCCAGCCGGTTGGGATCTCGTCTTGTTTAAACTCTCTGTGGTGATTTGCACTGACTGGCTTCAGTCCCGTTCCCAGGACTGTGTCCGTGGAGAGCAGGTCTAGAGTCAGTCCTGCCTCCTCCACAAGACACTGCCACTGATTATCAATTTGCTGATGAGCGGTGCAGTGGGGAGCAGTGAATTGCTGCACTATCCACCCACTATCAATAACAGCTAACTTCGCCACAAGCAGAATCAAACGCTTTCTGTATCAGCCTCAGAATCAATGCCAGGTAGTTTAACACCTAAACACCACACGCAAAATTTCACCCACTGGCCACAAAGGAATAATGTTGTACAGCCAGTGAAGTACTTTAGAAGTGTACTCAGTGTTCTGATCTAGGAAACGTGCCAGCAGTTTACACACAGCAAGATCCCACAAACAACAATGGGATAATGACCAGGTGATCGGTTAGTGATGTTGATTGAGGGATGGATATTATTCATAGACACCAGGTGAACAACCCCACGCTCAGCACTCTTCTTGGGAACAAGACAATGACCTCGCACTATCCTCTTGAAAAGTCATATGAGGCTGAGACTTAGTGTCATATTTGAAAGACTGTACCTCCAACAGTTCAGCACTCCCTCAGTACTGACCCTCTGACAGTGCAGCACTCCCTCAGTGCTGACCCTCTGACAGTGCAGCACTCCCTCAGTACTGACCCTCTGACAGTGCAGCACTCCCTCAGTAATGACACTCTGACAGTGCAGCACTCCCTCAGTAATGACACTCTGACAGTGCAGCACTCCCTCAGTACTGACCCTCTGACAGTGCAGCACTCCCTCAGTACTGACCCTCTGACAGTGCAGCACCCCCTCAGTACTGACCCTCCGACAGTGCAGCTCTCCCTCAGTACTGACCCTCCGACAGTGCAGCACTCCCTCAGTACTGACCCTCTGACAGTGCAGCACTCCCTCAGTACTGACCCTCTGACAGTGCAGCACCCCCTCAGTACTGACCCTCCGACAGTGCAGCTCTCCCTCAGTACTGACCCTCTGACAGTGCAGCACTCCCTCAGTACTGACCCTCTGACAGTGCAGCACTCCCTCAGTACTGACCCTCTGACAGTGCAGCACTCCCTCAGTACTGACCCTCTGACAGTGCAGCACTGGCTCAGTACTGAGCCTCTGACAGTGCAGCACTCCCTCAGTACTGACCCTCTGACAGTGCAGCTCTCCCTCAGTACTGACCCTCCGACAGTGCAGCACTCCCTCAGTACTGACCGTCCAACAGTGCAGCACTCCCTCAGTACTGACCCTCCGACAGTGCAGCACTCCCTCAGTGCTGTCCCTCTGACAGTGCAGCACTCCCTCAGTACTGACCCTCTGACAGTGCAGCACTCCTTCAGTATTGACCCTCTGACAGTGCAGCACTCCCTCAGTACTGACCCTCTGACAGTGCAGCACTGGCTCAGTACTGAGCCTCTGACAGTGCAGCACTCCCTCAGTACTGACCCTCTGACAGTGCAGCTCTCCCTCAGTACTGACCCTCCGACAGTGCAGCACTCCCTCAGTACTGACCGTCCAACAGTGCAGCACTCCCTCAGTACTGACCCTCCGACAGTGCAGCACTCCCTCAGTGCTGTCCCTCTGACAGTGCAGCACTCCCTCAGTACTGACCCTCTGACAGTGCAGCACTCCCTCAGTATTGACCCTCTGACAGTGCAGCACTCCCTCAGTACTGACCCTCTGACAGTGCAGCACTCCCTCAGTACTGACCCTCTGACAGTGCAGCACTCCCTCAGTACTGACCCTCTGACAGTGCAGCACCCCCTCAGTACTGACCCTCCGACAGTGCAGCTCTCCCTCAGTACTGACCCTCTGAGAGTGCAGTACTCCCTCAGTACTGACCCTCTGACAGTGCAGCACTCCCTCAGTACTGACCCTCTGACAGTGCAACACTCCCTCAGTACTGACCCTCTGACAGTGCAGCACCCCCTCAGTACTGACCCTCTGACAGTGCAGCAATCCCTCAGTACTGATCCTCCGACAGTGCAGCTCTCCTTCAGTACTGACCCTCTGACAGTGCAGCACTCCCTCAGTACTGACCCTCCGACAATGCAGCACTCCCTCAGTACTGCCCCTCTGACAGTGCAGCACCCACTCAGTACTGACCCTCCGACAGTGCAGCTCTCTCTCAATACTGACGCTCTGACAGTGCAGCACTCCCTCAGTACTGACACTCCCACAGTGCAGCACTCCCTCAGTACTGACCCTCTGACAGTGCAGCACTCCCTCAGCACTGACCCTCTGACAGTGCAGCACCCCCTCAGTACTGACCCTCCAACAGTGCAGCTCTCCCTCAATACTGACCCTCTGACAGTGCAGCACTCCCTCAGTACTGACCCTCTGACAGTGCAACACTCCCTCAGTACTGACCCTCTGACAGTGCAGCACTCCCTCAGTACTGACCCTCTGACAGTGCAGCACTCCCTCAGTACTGACCCTCTGACAGTGCAGCAATCCCTCAGTACTGATCCTCCGACAGTGCAGCTCTCCTTCAGTACTGACCCTCTGACAGTGCAGCACTCCCTCAGTACTGACCCTCCAACAGTGCAGCACTCCCTCAGTACTGACCCTCTGACAGTGCAGCACCCACTCAGTACTGACCCTCCGACAGTGCAGCTCTCTCTCAATACTGACGCTCTGACAGTGCAGCACTCCCTCAGTACTGACACTCCCACAGTGCAGCATTCCCTCAGTACTGACCCTCTGACAGTGTAGCACTCCCTCAGCACTGACCCTCTGAAAGTGCAGCACCCCCCTCAGTACTGACCCTCCGACAGTGCAGCTCTCCCTCAATACTGACCCTCTGACAGTGCAGCACTCCCTCAGTACTGACCCTCCAACAGTGCAGCACTCCATCAGTACTGACCCTCTGACAGTGCAGCACTCCCTCAGTACTGACCCTCCGACAGTGCAGCACTCCCTCAGTACTGACCCTCCGACAGTGCAGCACTCCCTCAGTACTGACCCTCTGACAGTGCAGCACTCCCTCAGTACTGTACCTTGGTTTTTGTCTTGGATCTTGGAAAAAGAGTAAATTTCAAAATTTATCGATGTTACCAAACTTGGAGGAACAACAAACAATGAAGATGATACAAATCGACCGGAGCAGGACAAGGGTAGGCAGATAAATGGCAGATGGAATTTAATACAGAGAAGTGTGAGGTGATGCATTTTGGCAGAAAGGGTAGGGAGAGGCAAAATAGATTTAATGGAACAGTGCTAAAGAGTGTAAAGGGTCAGAGGGACCTGTGGATTCATGTACATCGATCTTTGGAAGTGGCAGGACATATCGAGAGAGTGGTTAGCAGAGACTTTGGAATCTTGGGCTCAATAAATAGAGGTATTGAGTACAAAAGCCGGGAGGTAATGCTGAATCTTTATAAAGCTTTAGTTAAACCCCAGCTGGGTACTACGTCCAGTTCTGGTTACCGTGCTTTAGGAAGGATGTGAGGGTCCCTGAGAGGACGCAGAGGAGGTTTATCAGGTCGGTTCCAGGGATGAGGGATTTTAGCTACAGGGTTCGGTTGGAGAAGCTGGGGCTGTTCTTGGAGCAAAGGAGATTGAGGGGAGATTTGGTAGAGGGGAGACAGGATGATAAGATTTGCTGAGAGGAGGAGAAATTACTTCACTCAGAGGGTTGTGAATCTCTGGAATGGTCTGCCCCAGAGGGTGGTGGATGCTCCATTGTTGAATACACCTAGGGCTGGGATAGACAGAATGTCGGTCTCTCGGGAATTAAAGGATATGGGGAGTGGGCAGAGGTAGGCTTGGTGTGCCGAGTGCTCAACTCCTGCTCCTATTCCTTGTGTGCTCGTGTGTTCTAACGTGAAAGGTTTAGATCAGGTAGCCAAAAAAAAGCTGTTCCCATTGGCTGATGGCACAAGGTCTGGGGGGGACACAGGTTAAAGGTTTTGGACGAGAGATGCAGGTGGATGTGAGGAAGAGCTTTTTTACCCAGCGAGTGGTAATGACCTGGAAATTAAGACCGAGATAGATAGGTTCCTGATCGGTAAGGGGATCAAAGGTTACGGGGAGAAGGCAGGAGAATGGGGTTGAGAAACTTATCAGCCATGATTGAATGGCGGAGCAGACTCGATGGGCCGAATGGCCTAATTTCTGCTCCTGTGTCTTATGGTCTCATGGAACTCGCTGTCCACGAGGATGGTGGGAGTGGAGATGATCAATAATTTCAACATGAAATTGGACAGGCAGTAGAGGAAAATAAACTTGCAGGGTTACGGGGATAAAGCAGCAGAGAGCCAGCTATGGGCTGTGTGGCCTCCTTCTGTGCCATAATGACTCAATGATTCTAAGAGTGTTCACTGTGCAACTGACACCTCTCACGGGTCTCACGCAACATAAATAGCTGCATCCCCTCTCTGTGTGTCCAGCCTGTACAGAATGGGCTGGGAGAGAGCAGAAGGGGCAAAACTAGAGGGCAGAGGGGGCAATGAGAGGGCAGAGGGGGCAATGAGAGGGCAGAGGGGGCAATGAGAGGGCAGAGGGGGCAATGAGAGGGCAGAGGGGGCAATGAGAGGGCAGAGGGGGCAATGAGAGGGCAGAGGGGGCAATGAGAGGGCAGAGGGGACAATGAGAGGGCAGAGGGGGCAATGAGAGGGCAGAGGGGGCAATGAGAGGGCAGAGGGGACAATGAGAGGGCAGAGGGGGCAATGAGAGGACAGAGGGGGCAATGAGAGGGCAGAAGGGGCAATGAGAGGGCAGAGGGGGCAATGAGAGGGCAGAGGGGGCAATGAGAGGGCAGAAGGGGCAATGAGAGGACAGAGGGGGCAATGAGAGGGCAGAGGGGGCAATGAGAGGGCAGAAGGGGCAATGAGAGGGCAGAGGGGGCAATGGGAGGGCAGAAGGGGCAATGAGAGGACAGAGGGGGCAATGAGAGGGCAGAGGGGGCAATGAGAGGGCAGAGGGGGCAATGGGAGGGCAGAGGGGGCAATGAGAGGACAGAGGGGGCAATGAGAGGACAGAGGGGGCAATGAGAGGACAGAGGGGGGCATTAAGTTACTCTGGGTGTGAATAGCCTCCCCAATTGTGTCTTTGTCACAAGTCACACATTCACAGAGAGTAACATCAGTTGGAGGGATTTTCACTCAGTTTGAAGACACTTCCTCTTTCCTTCCTGAAGCTGGTTGGTAGGAGCATGTGTTCCCTAGAGGAGAGTGTCTGAATTCCCCCCTCACCCCCAGTGTCTGTGATTGCCTGTGGTTCTGGTGTGGTGAGCAGTGTTATCCCTAAACACACTCCAGATTGTACCTGTTCACTGTGCACAATGTCCAGAGTGATCTTAAATTCCTCCCTATTCTCTCACCATCTCTCTCCAACTCCCCACTACACAGCCGTTGAGGACGCTGGGATGGTTTGGGGAGTGACACCGCCTCCCAGCTCTCAGGAGACTGTGACAAAAGATCCCACAGACATTTTTCCCAGGACGTGTAAGGGGATTTCTCCTGGTTTTATATATTTACACTTGGATACAGATGGAGGAATGTATAAAACAGTGTCGAGGGTAGCAAGAAACATCAGGAGGAAATAGTCTGGTGAAACAGACCAGTCAGTATATGACAGATGGAATTTAACACAGAGAAATGTGAAGTGATTCACTTTGACAGGAAGAACATGGAGAGACGATATAAAGTAAAGGGGACAATTCTAAAGGGGGTGCAGGAGCAGAGGGAGCTGGGGGGTTTTTGTATATAAATCAGTGAAGGTGTCAGGACAGGTGGAGAGAGTGGTTCATAAAGCAGACAGTATCCTGGGCACAGGGAGTTGCTGTGATCGGGAACGCACTGTGTGTAAGGGCGGCGCTAGCAGGTTCATAAAATCATAATAAGAGTTACCGAATCACAGGGCAGATCAGGAGGCCATTTGGCCCATCACGCCTGCGCCAGCTCTCCGAACAAGCAACTCACCTAGCGCCATTCTCCTCGCTGCTCCGCAGAACCCTGCACACTCTCCCAGTTCGGATAACCGGCTTATTCACTTTTCAATGCTTCGATTGAACCTGCCTCTCCCCACTCTCAGGGGGCTGGATTTTACCTGCCCCCAGCGGGTGTGTTTCCCACAGAGGTGGGGGGGGGGGGGGTGGGAGTGGGGTGTGGGGGGTGGGGAGCATGTGAATTGGGGTGGGCACCCATCCCACCACCTTCCTGCCCACCCCCAAGGGTCTCCCCGCTAACATGGGGGGGTGGGGGGGCAGACAGGCACTGGCCATAATAAAATGACCAGTTAAGGATCAGTTCAGGTTGTTATGAAGCCAGGTGACCGGGATTCCGGATCATCCCCTGCCCAACGCCAGAGTATGTTTGGTGGGACCGGGAAGCCCAGTTTTTAACCTCAGATGGTTAAATGGCTGAAAAGAAGGAGGGGGGTCACTCTTTGGGGGCTGCCCCTTACCAGAAGACTTAGACTGAAACCCCACCCCCCTTCCTCCCCACCCACTCTATCTCTTAATCCCCATTGCCCCCCCATCCCTAATGCACCCAAACCCTCCCAGCCCAATACCCCAGACTTACCTTCACCAGGGATCTGAGGCTCTGGGCTCCTCTGACACCCAAGGGAGCTGCTGCCAATCCGATTGTCCGGCAGCTCCAGAGGATGGGGCTTCTGCCCCAATAAGGGGTGGAAGACCCACTTGACCCTGGTTAATCAGCCCTGAGGCGCTTTATTGCTGCTCTGCAAGGAATCAGTCGGCTGTGCTCCGGTTAGTAAAGCCCAGGATACTGTCTGCTTTATTAACCACTCTCTCAACCTGTGCTGACACCTTCAATGATTTATGCACAGATTCAATAGTGACTTCAAAAGGGAATTGGATAAATATTTGATGGTGGAAATTCTTGCCAGGCTGTCTGGAATGGGAGGAGGGGGCGGGGGGGGGGGGTAGTGGGAACTGTCAGAGACCATCCTTCAAAGGTCCAGCACCAGTTGCATGGGCTGAATGCCCCGCGATGTGCTGTAGGATTCTGTCATTGTAGAATCATCAGAACAGGTCGTCTGGGTCATTGTTGCTTATGGGAGCTTGCTGTGCGCAAATTGGGCTGCTGCGCCTCCTACATTCCAGCAGTGACTACAATTCGAAA